>OLKM01000438.1:265253-275253 GCA_900291075.1 Melanogrammus aeglefinus
CTGTATGTAGCCTACACATGCGTGTGAGAACCCACGCACACACACAGCACACCGTGCCGACACACACATGCACACACACCAACACACTATACAGACACACACACATGCACAAATGCAGAAATGCGTGCACACACACGCACGCAGACATGCACACGGAAAACACACACACACACACACACACACACACACACACACACACACACACACACACACACACACACACACACACACACACACACACACACACACACACACACACACACACACACACACACACACACACACACACACACACACACACACACAGGCACCTACGGGCATGCACACACAAACACATGCACAGCACCCCTGGATAATAGTGTGGCATTTAAAGCAACTCCCTATCAGCGCATAGAGGAAATATTAGATTCAGTTGGAGGTGTTTTGTACTATTATTCATTTTCGACAGCACTTTTAAAAGCGGACCTGGTTTCCGGTTTCTCCGGCGCGGCGGCAGCAGTGATTCATTTGGAGAAAACAGCGGGCCCGGATCCTGGGAGCTCTCAAACACAGCGCAGCGTGTCGCAGGGCAGCGCGGCCGTCACCTTTAAATGGGCACCATGCCCAAGGTGACCCCTAACGGGCTCCCCGGCACCGCACCAGGCCTCTCTGGCGGTGCCGCTGACGTCGGGGCCGGCGGGGGGCCACCGCTGCTGGGAGGCTGACAGGTAATGGAACAACCAGATTAGCGAGCGCGTGTCATATTATTGCAGACGGCTGACGGGGAGAGTGGGCGGGTGACATGGCAAAATGGTGGCGCTCTGTGGAAATATGCTAAAGGCCCCGTGGACCTGGTTCCTTTCAGTTCTTACATAATATGTGCGTGCATGTGCATGTGTATATGTGTGTATTTGTGTGTGTGTGTGTGTGTGTGTGTGTGTGTGTGTGTGTGTGTGTGTGTGTGTGTGTGTGTGTGTGTGTGTGTGTGTGTGTGTGTGTGTGTGTGTGTGTGTGTGTGTGTGTGTGTGTGTGTGTGTGTGTGTGTGTGCGGGTGTTTGTGTGTGTATGTGGGTGTGTGTGTTTGTGTGTGTCCGGCGGGGGGTCTGATGGACACAAAGGCTAACGTTACTCTGTATACCAACACGCCATGGTTTCACTATAATTATGAATGAATCAAATTCTGGACAGCTCTTGTGTCTCAGCCTCAGCAGCTTTAAGAACTACTTCTTAAAGGCATTATATCTCCAAAACTATGTGTCCATTAGTTATTTAGGGATTCAAATCTTTTTTAGAAGTTTTTTTAATTTTTGTTGGTGTGTGGTTTGTGGTTTGTGGTTTGTGGTTTGTGTGTGTGTGCGTGTATGTTCGTGTGTGTGTGTGTGTGTGTGTGTGTGTGTGTGTGTGTGTGTGTGTGTGTGTGTGTGTGTGTGTGTGTGTGTGTGTGTGTGTGTGTGTGTGTGTGTGTGTGTGCATGTTCGTATGTGTGTGTGTGTGTGTGTGTTTGTTTGTGTATGTGTGTGTATGTGTGCTTGTGACAAAGAGAACTACCCTGTTCAAATGAGCACATTTCAAACTAGATATTTCAAGCAAGACTCGCCAGTGTGTTTTTGTGTTTGTGTGTGTGTGTGTGTGTGTGTGTGTGTGTGTGTGTGTGTGTGTGTGTGTGTGTGTGTGTGTGTGTGTGTGTGTGTGTGTGTGTGTGTGTGTGTGTGTGTGTGTGTGTTTGTTTGTGTATGTGTGTATGTGTGCTTGTGACAAAGAAGAGAAAAAAACGTAAAAGAAATGTTAAGAAATGAATCACAGCTGGCAGCTTTCAGAAGGTCTGCAACACAGGGTGTGTGTGTGTGCGTGTGTGTGTTTGTGTGTGTTTGTGTGTGTGTGTTTGTGTTTGCGTGTGTGGTCGGTGTGTGTGTCTGTGTGTCTGTCTATGTGTATCTGTGTGTGTTTATCTGTGTGTGTGTGTGTGTGTGTGTGTGTGTGTGTGTGTGTGTGTGTGTGTGTGTGTGTGTGTGTGTGTGTGTGTGTGTGTGTGTTGTGTGTGTGTGTGTGTGTGTGTGTGTGTGTGTGTGTGTGTGTGTGTGTGTGTGTGTGTGTGTGTGTGTGTGGTGGGGGGGGGGGGGGGGGGGGGGGGGGGGGGGGGGTATGAGATGGGTCTAGCAGCGGGGCTGGCATCAGGTTATTGTAATGTGAAAGGACGAGCCGGAGAAGGCTGCCACGCTGCTGCTTTAAGATGCATGAAAACTGCATGGGAGGAAGGGAGCCAAGAGCACAGCACTGAAATGAGCTTTTTATTTGCATGGCAGCCTCAAAGCTTGTCTTCCCAGTTGTCACACACACACACACACACACACACACACACACACACACACACACACACACACACACACACACACACACACACACACACACACACACACACACACACACACACACACACACACACAAGACCACCTTCGGCCCAGGACCCTTTAGTGTCTGATGCTGATCAAGGAACAGATGTGATACCCTCACTTTCCAGGAAAGAGGAATATATACAGTTGGCGTAACATAACGCAGATGTTAGGTTGGTGTTTATATGAGCTTGGTTTCTTTGCATGGCTGCAAAGTGAAGTTAAAAGCATGGAGTTAAACTTATATATAAAAGGTACTTTAAACATACCAGCTGCTTAAACACGTCCGCATCGACCCTATGTGTCTGCAAAACATGATCCTTCATTAATATTAGAACATCTAATTATAAAAACAAGTCTCTCTCTCTCTCTCTCTCTCTCTCTCTCTCTCTCTCTCTCTCTCTCTCTCTCTCTCTCTCTCTCTCCTCTCTCTCTCTCTCTCTCTCTCTCTCTCTCTCTCTCTCTCTCTCTCTCTCTCTCTCTCTCTCTCTCTCTCTCTCTCTCTCTCTCTCTCTCTCTCTCTCTCTCTCTCTCTCTCCCTCTCTCCCTCTCTCTCGTTCCCTCTCTCCCCCCTCTCACGTGTACATAAATGGTGTTTTCCCTCTAAAGATAACCCTGCCCTCATGAATCTACACAATCAGTGTCTGGCTTTAGCTAAAGAGCCACTGCAACCCTGTAAGTGCTGCACACACAGATACACAATAGATACATATTATGCACTGCACTGCTATAGAAACGACCATGGTCGCAAACTTTCACGCAACCTGTTATCTAAGTTCCCATTGAGTATTGTCCTGTGTGGGGAAGGCTAGGTTATTGCATTGTGTTGTTAGAAGGCTCCTGCAGTTTGTTCGTTCACACATTCTTCTGCGAGAACTTGTTGATAACCTGGACAGTATCTCCACAGAATACATAATATTCCTAAATCTTGAAAGAGTCCTACACAAGTATGTATTATATATAGCTGTGCGATACAACAAAGATATACATATGTTTATGGATATATTTCTGTAACCATTTTTCAACAGGGCCATATTCTACTTTGTTATGGATGTTGAATCCAGAAAACGAATGCAAGAATAACAATTGCTCACCAAGAGGATATAAGGCAGATGAAAAAGAAAACGTTAGCATCTGCAGCCAGGCCTAATAAACTCATTATTAATTGCCATGCCTTCTTCCTATACTAACCTCCCCCATGGAACTAATTAGGTAGAAAGTTGAGATATTCTCCATTTAATGAGGTCTAGGCAATGCTAATGAATTTGCTAATGAAAAGTCATTCTATGCAGCAGAATTATACTCAACAATAGCCATGTTAATTCCCTAGTATTTCCCAATAATTATTCCACTTCCAAAAACACACATGTTATTTTCTGAGAATTTCCCAATTTGAAGTGCATTATGTTAAGCTAGTTTTAGAGGTATCCGCTCTCACAATTGGAAAAGAAACCATAAAATCAGAACAGCCACCACAGTAGCGCAGTGGCGTCTCCAACAATGCTTCCAAGCCCTAGTGAACACAGCTATTGCCTTTTCCTACCTGTTGTGTCTACATAAAAAATCCTAGCCAGCTGTGTGGTAGCCCTTAGGGATTTGCAAATATGGAGTGTGAGCAAGAGACAGTTCTGCTGTATTAGCTGTCTCTGGTATAGAGCAGCACTCCTTTGTTTCATGGGTGGATTGTCTGATTTGAGGGCACCGACACACACACATACACAAAACACACGCACACATGCACCCCCCCGACACACACACACACATTCACACACACAGAAACACACACAGAAACACACACGCAACACACACACACACACACACACACACACACACACACACACACACACACACACACACACACACACACACAACACACACACACACAACACACACACACACACACACACACACACACACACACACACACACACACACACACACACACACACACACACACACACACACACACACACACACACACACACACATTGCACACCAATTGCATTCAAGAGCACTTCGTCGTAGCCAGTCTCAAAATCTCTTCATTATTCGCAATGGCGTAATGTCAGCCTGCCTTCCTCACGACGATAAGTAAGGAGTAAATGTAAGCTGTTTCATTAGGTCAACACAAAAAGTTTTGTTGTCACAGGGTGAGGACAAGTTGACAAGCACACTAATAGACACACACACACACACACACACACACACACACACACACACACACACACACACACACACACACACACACACACACACACACACACACACACACACACACACACACACACACACACACACACACACACACACAGACGCACACACACACAAGGGGTGTGCTTGAGGACTCCACTGCAGTGCTGAGAATGAATACATTTCACAACAGTAACAGAAAAACTGTTTGGATAAACATGCTATTCAAACTTGGAGTACTTCTCTCTCCATTCTCCCTGAGGTCCCTTGGTCTTATCAAAAGACACACCCCACAACAATGAAAGTTTAATACTAATAACAGCTTACGTCGCCATGACAAATTAATCAGCTTTATTCATTTATGTTACCCATAAATTAACTCAAGGACCTTTGCAAGTGCTGCATTTAGATGTTAATACATTATATAATATGTATACCGACTTCAGTTCTGCCGAGAACATTGTGTGTGTGTGTGTGTGTGTGTGTGTGTGTGTGTGTGTGTGTGTGTGTGTGTGTGTGTGTGTGTGTGTGTGTGTGTGTGTGTGTGTGTGTGTGTGTGTGTGTGTGTGTGTGTGTGTGTGTGTGTGTGTGTGTGCGTGTGTGTGTGTGTGTGTGTGTTCGTCTGTGTGTGTGTGTGTGTGTGTGTGTGTGTGTGTCGTGTGTGTGTGTGTGTGTGTGTGTGTGTGTGTGTGTGTGTGCGTGCGTGCGTGTGTGCTGTGCGTGTGTGTGTGGTGTGTGTGTGTGTGTGTGTGTGTGTGTGTGTGTGGTAACATCACATAAATCATTTAAGTATTTCTACCCCCCAATGCATCCAAGGGAACAATGGTGTGAATAATAATGGATTATTCAGCAAATTATTTCTTATTAAACCCTCACACTTAATCTCAGCCAAAGTCATCTCACTCTACTAATCTTTGAGTGCAACTATAACAAGACGCTTGCAAATTGTTAATGGCTCACGTAAAGCCCCTACTGACAGCCTACGCCCATGCCCAATTTGTTGCATTATTCCTTTCTGCATGTGGCTTGTGCCAATGTGTCCCGAAAACACTCACTTTATTGCCTTGTTTAAATTTCTCTGATGTTTCTGAGGAATTTTTCAAAATCAAAATGTTGCACACACTGGTGAATGCTCTGCTGTTTGTGTTGATCTCTCCATGTAGATGAAACTCTCTCGGCAAAAAGGTCATACATGTGTAACAGCACTTCCTTAAACTGCTTAATTTTGAGGTTTCATTCTGAGTGCTGTCTCAAGCCATGAACAGCTGGTCAGAGAGGGCCAGAGAGAGTGCAAGAGAGTGCAAGAGAGAGAGAAAGAGAGAGAAATAGACGAAAAGCTGGCTAATTAATTAAGCTGTGGGCCACAGAAATTCATTTTGCACATAAGCTCTGTGACCACAAACCATAGACCCTGCCCGGTACTGGTTGAACAGCTTCAATTAAACATGCTGTTTAAACAAATATCCACAAGCTTAGAGTAGACCTCTCTGATAAATAATGCATGGGCCGCAGGAGGGGGGGGGGGGGGGGGGGGTTGATGAAAAGTACTGTGAGGTCTTCATGAATCCATTCACATTGATCATATAGCCCAAAAACAAAATGCTGCTTGTGCAGAGTTCCACCTATTGACAAACAATTACTTTGTGCCATCTTAATAGCACGAAAAAAGGAAAGCACCTATTATTTACAGGAAAGAGCAGGCCCATTCCGCAGCAGCTAAAGCGCAGCCTCGTTTGATAGCGATGGTTTGTGTGTGTGTTTGTTAGTATAGGTGTGTGTGTGTGTGTGTGTGTGTGTGTGTGCGGGTGTGTGTGCTGGGTGTGTGTGTGTTTGTGTGTGTGTCGGTTTGTTAATGTTGGCGTGTGGAGATGTTTGTTGTTGTCTGTGTGTGTGTGTGTGTGTGTGTGTGTGTGTGTGTGTGTGTGTGTGTGTGTGTGTGTGTGTGTGTGTGTGTGTGTGTGTGTGTGTGTGTGTGTGTGTGTGTGTGTGTGTGTGTGTGTGTGTGTGTGCTGTGTGTGTGTGTGTGTGTGTGTGTGTGTTTGTCAGTGTGTGTGTGTGTGTGTGTGTGTGTGTGTGTGTGTGTGTGTGTGTGTGTGTGTGTGGTGTGTGTGTCATGTGTGTGTGTGTGTGTGTGTGTGTGTGTGTGTGTTTGTTAGTGTTGTGCGTGTGTGTGTGTGTGTGTGTGTGTGTGTGTGTGTGTGTGTGTGTGTGTGTGTGTGTGTGTGTGTGTGTGTTGTGTGTGTGTGTGTGTGTGTGTGTGTGTGTGTGTGTGTGTGTGTGTGTGTGTGTGTGTGTGTGTGTGTGTGTGTGTGTGTGTGTGTGTGTGTGTGTGTGTGTTTGTCAGTGTGTGTTTGTGTGTTTGACAACAGGTCAGTGAGCACCGGTCAACAGCCTCCATGCTGACAGGCCTCCCTCCTGTGTGGGATCACTGTGGTACCATATGGCCGGGTAATGCTGGAGTAAACAGGGTCTGGGGAGCTGCAGATGTGCTCCACCCAGGGGCCCGGTCCACGTGCCAGTTCCCACTGGCGGTGCCAAGGAGCTGGGAGGACACCAGAGAAAGCTAGCAGGGGTGGGGGGGGATTGGTGGGGGGGGGGAGAGAGGGGGGGGACGTGGAAGGAGGGAGGGAGGATGGATAGGGGAGGGGCAGGTAGTAGTGGTGGAGGAAAATGTATGTCAAAATAATGTGCCTCCAGGAAGCATTATATAAGTCTATTAAGCTGTCACTGTCTAAAGAAACCACGCATGGGGGATACAAGCTTTGTTTGTGACAGCAGAAAATCCATTTTTCATGTTTGCTTCATTGTGAGCTAGTGGAGAGCGGCAGCCTTTTGTTCAAGAGCAGGCTGGACACTTGGTGATCCTCCCGCCTCACTCAGGCTGCTGAAAGGGATCCGTGCAGGGACTCTGATGGGATATTTCACTCCCAAAGTCAAGCCAAAGTGGGAAAAAAAATAAACAAGAGCCATTCCCCGGTCGTGTGAGGACGTGCTGAGTTTTAATTGTGAGACATTGCCTCAGATGTGCGCCAGCGGTTCACATAACGGTGTGAGCAAACAGCAGCACCAAGAAATCCTACGACACCATCTATTCTACTCTGGGAAAATAATCTATTCATTCATTCCTGAGATGAGATTATTTATTTTTTACTGACTACATATTTTGTGGTTAATATTACATTGCCAGTCCTATTTACCACAGTGGTAGATTGTATGAAACTTTTATGGGGCATTTACATGCAGCCTGGGTGATTAAGTAATGCACTAATGATGTTTCAGGCGCGGGGCTGTGTTACCTGCCATCATGACGGTGACAGAGTTTAGGTTTATAGTGAGAGTGAAGCCGCCCTGGGCTGCCACTATCAATTTAACTCTCTGTTTTTTCCAATTCCCTGCAAACCGCCTCCCCTTGATTCAGAACGCCAGCAATGGGACCATTCCTCGGACTGGAAATGGACAGGCCAGTGCCAGGGTTCGTTCCCATTCAAAACACTGTCATGACTTTGAACAAAGAAAGAACAGAACAGCCTTTAACATGCACTCATACAGTATATATCTAGATATAGATTAACACATACTATATATATATATATTATATATATATATATATATATATATATATATATATATATATATATATATATATATATATATATATATATATATATATATATATATATATATATATATATATATATATATATATATATGGTTTTGGTGGTTGATACATAAAGAAAATAGCCCAGCTCCAGTGAGCGCATCATGGGTGCACAACCGACACAATTTGCCCCCTTTTGTGCACTGTTCACGCTGCTTGCACCAAATAAATACCGGCAGCACCTTATGAATCATACCACGGCACAGAGCCTTCACTGTCTGCAGCACAAGAGCAGAGAGCCGCCAGGAGCACATTTGGAAAGTGGCAGCTTCCCATCTCTAAGTACATCTGCAGGGGGACAGAGAAAGAGAGCCCCCTCATCCAAACCGCCATTGGTGGCCATTCAATGCCCCCAACGAGCAAATGGACTTTTTTTCCTGTGTGGGCCGGGTGTCTGACCTACACCACTTTGTGTCTTTGTGTCTTTCTCCTTCAGGAAATGTGCATATCGGTGCTGGATCTAAGACAGACGACCAGAGTACCAGGATTCTCTTTCTCTCTATACCCTGATTTCTCTGCCAAAGACATTTGTCTCTGTGTTGGTTTTTGTCTTTGTTTAATAAACAATATATACCCTAAGCCCTTACTCTGTATTGGCAAGAACACAAGTGATCTCTTGCCTCTCGTAATCTCAATTTCCTCTCGCTATACCAGTCAGCGTGAACCCATGGCATTTCACCGGCTTTAATGATTGGCCCAATGGTCTCCAACCAATGGCCTTCTTGCCACCAATTCGTGACCCGTCAACCCCAATCCTGCCACCAATCCAACAGGCACGCAACACACACAAAGAACAAATGTCCCGGTGTCAAAGTCAATCCAGACAGGCATCCCCTTCCCTTCTCATAAAAGTGGCATCTCATTTATCTGGTGGGGACGACAGGCGCTATACAGAGAACCAAAGACACGGTGTTTACACCCTCACCGGCACAGGCTCGCAGAGCATCTGAATCTCCATGCCAACGACATGTGTTACAAACATATGTAACATACGTATAAAGGTAGGCCTGGAATACTAATCTTCCTTCGAAGGCGGAGACGTTTCCACTCAGAACGTACATTGTGTGTTAATGTCTTCAGTGTGTCACACGAAGGGACGGGTCAAGGTTAGTTATTGAGTCCTGAAGAAAGATGTCATCGCTCATGAAATGGTGCTTCGGTGACACATGGACTGATATCTACAAGTGGCATGAATGTATCAGAAAAACGAGTACAGACTAAAGGTACCACGAACACAGACAGTGCTGGCGTCATCTGGCACACCTATTAAAGCCTCTCTTTTTTTTTTGAATGATGATTATATTTATTCTTCTACACCTGTGAGGATGATAATGACTGTAATCTCTGCCTCACTGTGCTCAGTTTGCCCATTTTTCCCCACAGAAGAAAACAAAGCCTATCAGACATTCATTGACAGACTCAAGGTGAAATCCTTTTGAAAGACAGGGCCTCGTCTGAATGTTGTATTGCCTCTCTGAAGCTCACTTGAAAAAATATATAAAATATATATCTGAAAATATAAATATATTATGAATTGAATAACATTATCCAGTCCTGATGAAACAAATATTGCACCCCCTTATCCTTAACAAGTATAACTTCATTTCGCGAGTAAATGTAACTTTATAATATTCATGGACATACCTCCTACCTACTCACAACAAACAAAATAAACATTGCAATTGAAATGTCATTTTCTCCACGGGAGAGCCTTTGTCCCCTTGCATTCACCCACTTCAGTGCCCCCCGCCATGGCTTGCCTGCAGCAAGAGGACTCACCGAT
>OLKM01000438.1:277753-314564 GCA_900291075.1 Melanogrammus aeglefinus
GTGTGTGTGTGTGTGTGTGTGTGTGTGTGTGTGTGTGTGTGTGTGTGTGTGTGTGTGTGTGTGTGTGTGTGTGTGTGTGTGCTCCGCGCCCTCACACTGTAACTCAAGTCCTAGAGCCAGCCCGCTTCTACATTACATTACACACTGCGTGGGGCGGGAGTCCACCTGATCATTAGCTTCTCGGTTAAAATGCAAATCAGTCCGACTTGCACGGTGCGCAGAGCGACCGAGCTGAGGGGACATTTTATATTTATTTCATCGTTTCTTTCTTCTTCTGATTTGACGCGGGGGGGGGGGGGTTGATTTTTCTGTCTTTGCACTCTGTAATACCATGTCGTACCCATACAACCATGAAGAAAGACGATAGAATACAAAAAGTAATTTGATGTGTGGAATATTTAGAATCTTGAACAAAAACACATGTTCTTGAATGTCACAAAACACTACAAAAAAAAACAGAAATTAACAACAACAAAAATCTAAAAAGTAAGTTGCAGTACAATGTGAGTTCCTAGGAGCAGGTGACCGGTGTGTCTTCGAGACTGGAGTGCAAAACCACGACAAGACAGGGGAGAGCGGAAGCAGTGCCGGCCCCCTGTCCCAGACCGGGGGCCCCTCCACTGAATCCAATATTCCGTGCAGGGACCTCATCGATACGGGGGGGGGGGTGCAGATTGAATGGCCGCCGTGCGGGGAGGTGACGACGGCCAGATGTGAAATTAATCCGTTTATCTGAGCATGTATGTGTGTCCGTCCGTCCCAGGCACATGAGCTCAGAGTGCTTCTCCTGTGGCCTTTGTGTTACGGAACACAACCCAAGGCCGTCTCACACTCGCTGTCCTCAGCAGAGCTAGCGGGGTCTTTGCATTTTTTATTCCAATTGTGTTTTTTTTATTGACACGAGCTTCCAGCCAGAGACGTGTGCCCAAAGTGAGGCTGTGGCCCTGAGCGTCTCTCAATCTCTCCTCAAATCGTGAGCGGAAAGCGGTTGTGTGATCGCCATGCAAAAATAGACGCTTTCTCCGTCCAAACGGGTGGGTAAACTGTTGTGCGACGGCAGTAAATTGCAGGGCAGCATTATCTCCTCTCCTTTGGTGAAGCATGGGCTGGTGTACCCTACGCTGGAGGAGATAAGGAAGGAAATGTTGAAGAACCTTTTCCTCGCATTTAAAACATTTTGAACGGCTCTTATCACGGCTGCTGACTTTGTTACTTCCGGGTCACTGAGTTAGCAACCTTCCTAAGCAAAAAGGGACCATTCGACCTCAGCCTGAATGTCTGGAAGATAGTGTTGTCTGGTGACCTGCTCGGCCCAGACGACCGCTTATATAAAGATTAGAGGAGTTATTCTTATCTGGAACAATGTCAGTGTACGATTTATAGCTTTCGCAATTACAATTAAAGATAATTCATGCCATTATCTCAACTAGAGTTTTCACGTGCGCGTTGCGCTCGCTCAACCTCTAGCTGTAATTAACAGGGTTAATTGTTCAATGGAAGGTGTAGTATACTAGGCATGCAAATCAATTATTAAATATCTTTTACTGTTATTCAGGGCTGAAAAGAGCATTGACATTTTAAAATGCTAGGCAACTACTATGGTTAGTTGAAAATAATAATCATCATTGAGATTAAACATCTCTTCCAGTGTCCTGGCCAAGACAGGCAGCCGTAGCCTACAGTCACACATAGCGTACACACAAAACATAAGAAAAATAAAACAACTAAAACAGTACGCAGGGGGAAGGGGGATATCAATATCGCAAGACATTTATAGACATAATTCATAACTCTATAGACATAATTCACCATACTGTGTTATTGACTTCTTTTCGTTGCGTTATAGGGACACTCTCTCTTGTTAGATCACGTCAATTGTTTATTGATATGCCGGTCGGCGCGATGTTTGAATTTAACGTTTTTTATATGACAGAACGAACGACCTGCCGTTGCTTGTCGAGGTAAGAAATTGTCTCTTCCCTTCTTTTATCGCAATTTCTACAGTCTACAGACAGAACGTCTTACCTGGGAGAGTTTGTCGACGGCGGAGCAGTTATATTTAAAAACATAACGTCTTACCTGGGCGAGTGTCGCTGCGGTGTGTGCGCGTGCGCGTGTGTTCTTACCTGTGCATGTGTCGATGAAGGGGCCAACGTCTTACCTCGGCAAGTGTGTTGCTACCTTTGTCTTGATGTGCGGTGTGTGCGCGTGCATGCGTGTGTGTGTGACTGTGCGTTTCCATTTACGTTCCTGTGCATGTGCGTGTGTCGTGTGCGGTGTGTGCATGCAGTGTGTATGTGCGTGCTTGCGGTGTATGTATGTGTTCGCGCCTGCTGTGTGTGTGTGTGTGTGTGTGTGTGTGTGTGTGTGTGTGTGTGTGTGTGTGTGTGTGTGTGTGTGTGTGTGTGTGTGTGTGTGTGTGTGTGTGTGTGTGTGTGTGTGTGTGTGTGTGTGTGTGTGTGTGTGTGTGTGTGTGAGAGCTGCAGGATGCTTGGCATATGCGCATATGACTAACTTGAGTAACTGGTGCGACAGGCCTGCCATTATAGTGGTAAGATATTTACTTGCTCGAACACCAACATTGCTACATCTCCAACAGTTCTTAGAGATGGGCAAACAGTGCATGTGATACAGACCTGCAACCTGTATGCACTCGTCCAAATCAAGCAACCATTTGATGTGTGATGGCTGAGCGGGTTGTGAGCGCATTGAGCCTTTTGTGTTAACAGAGGAGCTATTGAATCTAGATACATCTAAAGTCAGAATCTAAAGACTTAAACGAAGCCAATAAGAGAGTCTCACCACGACAGACTGGTACAGTGAAGAAGAAGCTTCCGTAGATGTTTGGGTTGTGCGGTGCAGCTCCACAGACTTGGTGACTGACATTTGGGAAACCCAACCCTTCGAAAAATAAAAAGGTTTGTTTTCAGCGGTTTGCTGTGTGTGACCTTGAGAGTTCACGGAAGGGAGGAAACGACAACATCTCGCTCAACTGCCTTCTTGGTGACAGCTGCAATTATTCAACCTTTGACCTTTGGGTTATGGCTGCCATCACTGTGTGCACACAACTCCATCCATGACCTCCCTTCGCAATTGTTTGGAAACAAGTGTATTATATGAGTTCTCTTTTATTAACAGGTGAGGCTGCTCATGGCTGTGACCCCGACATGCCTCAGATCATGTGCGTCAGCTCAAGTGCGTCAGCTGAAGTTCAGATAGCTTTGACATTTTTAAAGTCTAAATGTCTCCTTGAAAACGAAACAAACTCTAGTTTTATAGCATGTATGGTAATGGTAAAGTATGGGGTAGAACACCAGAAGTACAGTATAATACAGCATTGAGTAGCACACAGTGTAGAGTACAATGTAATGCAGCATTAGCCTTGGAACCAGACAGATCTTTGCGCTCATGTTTAATTTGCCCTGGCATATGCTTCTGGCCCCCTCCCGTTCAGACAGATGTCCACCAATAGCAGACGTTTATCTGATGTGGGATGGCTTTGATACGATGACTTTTTAGGAGTGACATTGAGGCATTTTATAAACAACCAAGATGGCGACAGCTGATTTGTCACACGTTTCTTTTTTCTCTGAATGGTTTTACGACTCCCCAATTGCGCCTACAGCCATGTCTTTTTCCCCCTCTGAAAACGCCCCTTCAATTTAAATGAGCTGAGAGGTTCTAGAATAATACGAATTTGCAAATTGGTCTGGCAGTGTCAGGCTAGTAAAGCACACGAGCCAATCAAAGTAGAAAACTCAATGAAACATGGAATGGAAACAAGGGAGAATTTTATGAGTCAATTTGGCTTATTGTTTCTAATCTATTAAGTGATACACTGCCCCAGCAAGACTCTTCAAAATAATTTTCTAACCTGAAACCATGCCCAAAATGTACCACCCACTAATGATTTTCACATGGTTGTTCCCTCGTCGCATGTTTGAAGGAACACTGCAGTGGAAATTAAATTTCAATTGGTGGACCCAGATATGGCATATCAGACTCACTGGCTACTTCACAAGCCCTTACAGGCTTCTTCCCTTCGTTCCTCTGTCCAAAGGATATTTATATTCAATACCTCGACTGAGGGAGCTTTCCCACATATCCCCAAAGGCATGTTTTTTTTCCTTTTGTGTTAAAACATTAAAAACAATAAACTAATAGAGAGAGAAAGGGAAAGAGGGCGAGTGAGAGAGCGCTAATGACATGGCCCCAAGATAAGACATTGGTATTTTGTGCCAGGGTTGGTCAGCACAGGAAAATGTCAATAAATCATTGTGCTTCGCTTTAAGCTGAGGTTGTGAGCGCTTGTTTCTGTGATATGCCGCGGGATGAAACATGAAACATTTCATCTTTTTCATTTTTTTCTTCCCTTTTCCCTAAGCTAAGCCTAGTCTTGTCATAACAGCCAACTGAAAAGGTTTCTGTGCCCTAAAAAACACATGACATTTCAGTATGATATTAATGCTGATTACAGCGACACTGTGCCCACTGGGATGATTGGTATCATGCAGAGAATGTCATGCTACACATGACTACAGACATAGAAACGAGGCTGCTTTTATGCATATACTTTAAGCCGTTGAAGAAGGAGCAGAAAGCGGTTCGGGTTGGGATATAGGGGTGTTTTGTATGCACTGGGGTTCACGCTTTGAAGAAGAATAGGAAAATAGTCAATGTTAATTATTTTCACCTAAATATTGTAACATTTTTATACCATAAATTATTATTATAATAATAAGCTTATATTGAAACACTTATAAGCCAAATTGGACATAAAAGAGAAGGGATGGGGCAATAGCTTGTGATGGTGTGAGGTCAGGCCAGTTCCCCTCATTGTTGACATAGTGCACAGAACATAAATCATTGGGGATAAATCACATTCCAGGAAGGGGGAGTAAAATGATAAAGGATGCCATTCAGGTCAATCATTTACATTTTCCTTTCTTTATTCTTTTACTCAGTGTCTTTTTCCTTTGATGGATTCACAGGTTCTTTCCGGAAAGGTCAACGTTAAAATAGCTGGTATCTGCTCTATTTGCATGAGCCACTTCCTGTGCTCAGTCAAGTAAGAAATGAGATTGTATTTTTTTCATGAAAGGCAGAGTGAGAAACTGGCCTTTGAATCTCACTTCAGTAGGGTATTAATATCTAAGTGGGTGGAATCTGATCAAACTAGCTATTAAAATAAGAAGAAATCTTGGAACTTGATGTTTTTTCAATTTACCGGTGCCCCCTCGCATTTAATGGAAATTGAGCGGCTCGACTTTACCATCAGTTGATCTTAACATTTAATAGATTCCATTATATGTTTGTCTTGGATAAGAGTGAGGAATAGTTCACCAAGCAGAAACATCTCATTAACTTCCCAGACACAAACCCTGCAGCTCCCAAGGTGTGCTCTGGGCAGAGCAGACACAGATTAGAAACACTAGTATTTGCCTACAAACCCTCTCACCTATAGAATAGGACGCCTATGCAATATTGGATTTCAATATTGGTCTCTGCAATAACACATATCTTCAAATTGGTACTAATTATTTTTTATTTAACTAATACTGAGAGAGATCCCTTGTGCTCCAGTGCTATATATCCAAATGTCAGTTGGCTGTAAGTAGCATAGCAGTATCATGCAGGAGACAGAGACAGATAGGTAGATAAGTCAAACCTGTAGCTGTTCTCTCGGGCCAAATGGGTGCCGGCCGTCTCCATGGACAGCAGATGCTGTCGCCCTCTGGCTCTCAGCCTCGACGTTTTATTCTAGTAACTATCTCTGTCTCTCTTGAGATTGTCCATGGTATAAAAAAAAATGGCACTCTCGCATGGCATTCAGGTAGAGGGAAAAACATGGGTTTAAAAAAGTGTTTCCCTGCCTGGACGAATGTGGTGTCTGTGTGAGCGGTCGACTAAACTAAGTGGTTGCCTTAATTATGCCTGAGTTTGAATCGTGATTTATTTTGTGTGAACCTTCTTGAGAGTAGCTCAGACTGGTTTTTACTTAGGATGCTGCTCACCTTTGTAAATGTATATTAATGATTCATATGCTATTACCGCTGAACATCACTCATGTCACGGTATATGTCATGATGCATCATGAAATGAGAGCTGCCAAGACATCATTAAAAAAACATGTCGGTGATGTAATGCAACCGTATGCCTTTTATACGTACATTGCCTGAAATGAAATCACAAAGTGTTCTTGAAGTGCCGTCCTTAAAGATAAACAGTTGGCAACACGTGTCTCTCGTCAGCACATCACGATCACTATCCTATACACACACACACACACATGCATACAAAGGCACACACACCCACACACAACAAACACAGACAAAGCCTGTGTAAATAAATGCTTTTCTTCTCTGACTGAGTGTCAAACCGAATGCAGGTCTCGCTTTGATCGTTATTCGTCTTTGTAATGACGACAGCGCCGTGGAAAAGCCATTTAATACCATATAATCAAGCCTCTCCTTTAAGACCAAGCTCAGAACTCACGGTGGAGGGGGGAACAATTTTGATTCGCACCGCTGTCTTCAATAAAATTGGCCGTTGCTGCCAACGTAGGGAAGGTGCGTTATGTGAGAGGAAATCAATTAGGGCTCTTTGGTGTCATTTGTCAGAGTGATGTACATCTGTGTCAGGCGGCCTGGCATTGCTCTGTTCTGTTTTCCCTGTGTACACGTGGGTTATAAGGATCCTTCCATTTAAAAAGCCCCTCTTCTTGCACAGCCAGATGAACTCATGCAACCAGTGATAAGTGTGCCTGGTGGAAAAGCACTCAGCGAAACCAAACAAGGGCACTACAATATATGTCATTTGTAATATAGTGCAATGGCAGACTTTCTGAAACTGATTTGATACTGTTTTCCAGAAACACTTGAACCCTGAATATTCTGTGCGCTGGCTGCCTGTAGACGCTGAAGTCTGAAGGTGTGATTGGAATGGTGGAAGGTTTTAAGTTCATAGTCATTATATGAACTTAAGTCATTATAAAGACTGTTCAGTAGACCAAAGGTCCCTAAAAAGCGGTCAAATAATGACCCAACCCATAATTGCAGAGGGAGTTTCTCCCAAAGTGTCAAATATTTCACAGTAGGTAACTTATATTTTTAACAGCTGAAATGTCTGAAAAGAAAGGAACACCATGTACATAAGACTAACAAGATTTGAAAAACAAGGTTTACAAATGACTTGGACCCATTTTGTTTTGAATATATTTACGGGCTAGGAAACATAATCCTCAAAACTACAGTTCTTCTCAGATCCATAACTGATATAATAGGGAAATGAGTCATATAAAACCCACAACTGTACATCTGCGCCCGGTGAGAGGGGAGGTTGCATATCAAGCTGGCTGGCTGGAGTAATGCTGTGAATGGCTCCTGTGAGGATGTGGGGGGGACCGAAAAGCTTTTTTTTTTCCCCGCCAATGGAAGACTGAGTCAGGTTTATGACTACGGGGAGCAGAGGGTGGCCTTTATTTCTCTGAGAAGAATCATTATTATTGCCCTGCGAATTCATGGCTTGCTTCTTGAGAGAACCTACGAGCAGAGTGCCTGTCATTTCTCTTACCTCTCTTATACATTATTAATAAGTCGAAGGCCCTATCATCCACTGTACTGTATGCTTCTGCCATACATCCTCAGTGGAAACAACACTGAAGTGAATGCTGTGTTTGTGTTTTCTGTTCCTTGCCGTACATGCTCGCGATGGGTTTTTTAAGATGTACTCTCAATTATGCATCCCTAAGATCAGACGCAGTTGTAAACACAGACCTACTTTGACCTTGTCAAGAATAATTACACATTGCCTCCAACATGCTTGCTACTAAGCATGTTCAGAGCATCATACAATATATCGCACAATTTTGAAACAAGTGATCTGTAGAAACATGAAGGAGATGTCCTTACCAAGCCCTACCTATCTTTCATTTGGACTTCCCATTAGGGTTAAAGACGCAGGGGAAAACATTACATTTTCTTGACGGATTGCAGGTGGATGTGATGGGACGGCATCTCCATGGGAAGGCATGTTTATTGCCTCCAAAAGGAAAGAGATTTATGTTGATTCTCGGTTGATTCCTCTGCTACCGCTATCGGCAGCTGTGTACTAGTATCTGGACTGGGTGACGCTGACTTTTTGCTTTCACTGGTTACAAGTTAACAAGCATTTTACCCTTTAGTCATTTAAGGGATTCCTTCACCCACAGTGGCTTACAGTGACTTCAGATTCCTGTTATTAAGAAGCAAAAAGGTCAACCATTTTGCTCAAGGATGTTTGAAAGTAAGCTGTGAACTTGAATGAAACCAGGTCCCTAGCCACTACACCCCATCCTGCCCATTATTGGAAGTTTTTGCATTATGACCCCGAAGCATACAGACAGACAATAGTGTGTGTGTCTCTAGGATAACGGTGAGGAATAGTTCACCCAGCAGAAATATCTCATTACCTTCCCAGATGGAAATCTTCCGGCTCATAACGTGGGGTATGGGAAGAGCAGTCACACAAGACACAGAGTGCCCTAGAATTTAATTACCAACCTGTATGCCTACTAAATGGTATATCTGTACAGTGTAGTTCCTAGAAAAACACAGTTTTAAAGTGGCTGTTCTTCAGAGCTACTACCGGGATATTATCTTCGTCGCTAAGGTGCTCTATGGCTAATTTCCCTTTTACATTCTAGGTTGTTCCAAATACGGTTATTATAATGTAAGTATTGGATTATATCAGATATAAAACTGATTTACACGGCCTCAAACACTAGTGATAACCGTTTTGAGACCCATTGAGACTAAATTTTGAATAAACACTCACAAATTAGTTTCATTCCCCTGAAAGTGTTCTAAACAACAAATGAATTATTCATATTGACACATCAAGAATTGACATGAAAATCTATAACTCAGTTACACATGAAAACACAATTGTGAGACTAATTGCATAATTGTGCCGTGCCTCAGTTAATACTTCAACCAATTAGTGAATTCAAAGTTGATGTTACTACCATAAAGAGCAACCACACCGAGCCATAATCTGATGTATGAAGGCCTAATAAGCTTGATTGCAAATTGAAGAACATAAAGGGATATTTTTGCTGATGCAACACGGCAGTAACACATAACCTCCTCTGAGCTGAAAGAAAGTTAAAGAGTAGCAGGAGAGTAGCAGTAGTAGTTTTTTACCTGTCGTCATACCAGAGGAAGTAGCACATAAACACTTGAAAAAAAACAAAGCGCATCGGTATGCACACACACCCCATGGAACACACACACACATAGACACACACACACACACACACACACACACACACACACACACACGTGTATGCCCACAAACGAACACACACACAGACACGCGAGCCCTGTAATCAAGGCACTCTGGCACCTGGTACATTCAGAGTCCTGTTTTGTGCCTCCCACGTTTTCGTTTCTTCTACCTTTCCTGTTGCTTCTGGAGCACCCATCCCTCAAGCACCCTTCAGTCCCACAGCAATCATCCCATTTAGACGGCCATAAGGGGCGGCCCGTTGTAGCGGTGTGTATGTGAGGGGGGGTACTTTGTTATTCCATACCGCTGTCTGTAACTCCAATTATCCTCTTCACTACCCAATGATCTGTTAATATTCATCGTGTGTGTGTGTGTGTGTGTGTGTGTGTGTGTGTGTGTGTGTGTGTGTGTGTGTGTGTGTGTGTGTGTGTGTGTGTGTGTGTGTGTGTGTGTGTGTGTGTGTGTGTGTGTTTGGACAAATTGTGATTCATTCTCTTTTGGAGATGAAAAACTTGGTTTTTCAGTCAAAGGCACAATAAGCAAATTAATAAAACCTCTCTCGCTCAATAATGAGGGAGAATGAGGGAGTGAGCGAGAGAGCACGAGAGAGAGGGAGAGTGAGCGTTAGAGACATATATTCATTGAAAGCGCAAACTTGAATATCATTCTGGATGGTCTCACAAGGCTACGTGCCCAGTGCCATATACTAGAAAACACTAAAGCCATTATAAGGGTTTAATTACTGTAAATTACACACAACTTTTCATTTCGCAATGAATATCAGTTTGCCTTAGCTCGGCATTAGCATGTGATTTTCCAGATTTGGATGCAGCTTCGCATTGCTCAAAAAAAATATTTCTGTTTATCCTTCAAGATTGTTGTTCAGTTTATTCATGGTAAAAAAAACTGTTTTAGTCGCTGGGTGGACTGGTAGACCTTCGTGGTGGTTTATTTATTTTTTCTTCGCTAGATTTAGCTGCTCTTTGTTCTTCATTAACTGAAAGCTCTCAAGGCAAGCAATGATGGTCCGAGCATTTGGTCATTTTTGGGAGAAGCTTTCGGAAGGCTGGAGGCCAGCCTGACCTACAGAGAGAGACCAGGATCAGGATGGCCTCAAGAGGCTACTGGGCGGGAATGATGGGGCGAAAAATGATTCGTAGTCAAAAGAATCTATATAACAAAGGTTTCTCTTTAAAGTAGAACCACTGACCCAAGGATTCTTTACGTATGGATACTATCATACACAGGAAAAAGCTTTTCATTAAAAAAAATATGTAAATCGAAACCCCAAACACAAAATAATAATAATAAGATTGTGTGGGCTCACTGCATCTGATACATTTGAGGAGTTGATGTCCTTCTGACTCCAGGCTTGGTTGAACATGTGTGCATATCGTACTGAACAACAAATTCCCAAATAGATAAGCAATAATGCAAGCAATAAAGGGTTTATCTGAAACTAATTGGGTTTTTCATCCTGACAAGCTACACCGGGGTGAAGTCAGTCTGGGGTTTGTAGAATGACCCGGTGTCTCCGTGTCGTGGAAGACCTATCAAAGATCCCTGCTCAAGGAAACGGTGGAGAACATACTAATACAACTGTCGAACGTGACTCCGAGAGTACCTTGAGTAGTCCATGGAGGTGAAGCAAATCTACCTCATTAGTCTCAGTGTCGGGGTCTGTTTGATTTATTCTTTGGCGCCGGGAACGTGGACGGGCGCCCACTCGTTGGCTCGGGGCAGGCACCATGACAAAAGCAAAGCAGTCTCGCTAGCTTTCGCTGCCTACCCTTTGGCATTAATCATCACGTCTCACCCCATTTACATTTTCAGGCAGAATGGCCTGTTGCTTTCGACAACACCAAATTGGCATTTCATTCCGCTCTCTCTTCTTCAGGTGCATCTCTAAACAATTTGTAACTAATGAGACTGACACAGACTTAACCTAATGAAACCCTTACATTATCCGAGTTTCTGTTTAGAGGTTTGCTGTTGTTGTTGTTCTTGTTGTTGTTCTTGTTGTTTATGCCCTTTTAAATCAATTTGGGCAGTGCCAGTTGGCCATGCAGCCCTGTATTTAAAACATGGAATGGTCACTTACGTATTTGATATTATAATGTTCATGTGTTATTGTAGCTGGAGCTTATCTGGCTCAATCCGGCTGACTTCAACATGAAACCCAGCCCAACAGCCCAAAATAGACCTATTGTGGCATATTAAGTTCGAGTGCGCCACTTCCATATTCATAAAATATATATTTTTTCTAATACATACAGTATGTTATCAAGACTACTAGTCATTTGACGCAGAGTCTTCATGTTTATTTATTTTTATATATAACTGAAGTAACTATCGACAAAGGGGAAGGTAGTTGTATGAAAAAAGTTCAAGATTCAAGATAATTTATTGTCATTTCAGCCATATACACAGTATACAGTGAGAGTAAGTTCTTTGTCGGAAAACAATATTTCATCTTTACAAACCCATTCTGAGCTTCTTTGTTATGTTCCCACTGAATCGTGGCGCTCGCAGAGTCGCAGTCCCCCGGTCGTCACCAAAGCCCAGAGCTTATTGTCAGCCGGCACAGACACAGCCGTGTAATGCATCCCTGCTCATGAGATTCCAATTGAACTGACTTGTATGTGGGGGAAGTCTATCGAGAGGTACTTTAAGACATAATGAACACTTCATTATCGCACCCACCGTGTAATCTCGGTGTATCTATAGGACTAGACGTCCTTTGACCCAACACCCCCACCCACCCGCACCCAGCACACACCCACACACCCACACACCCACACACCCACACACACACACACACATACACACACACACACACACAACCACACACACGTATGAATGGAAACTAAATCACACACCTCCAGCCAGCTTTAGAGAGCACGGTCGTCACACTCAACAACCTCATCATGTTGCTCCGAGACTGGGCAGACGCTGCCCTTGAAAAGCACAAAAAAATATAAAAAAATACCTCTGAGGACAGGGATTCGCTCGAGCTATTGTGATGCTGACTCAAGTCGGCCACACCGCGCGTGTATTCAACGCGGGCCTTTCTGCGTATAGGGGATAATGAAGCACGCCTGCAAATTCTGTCGCTATAGCTAAGACGTGGCGTCCATTGTTATCCACCCCTCAGAAGAAAAATGATAAAACATTTTTGATTAAATCAAGACATTCATGAGTGGATGTTGATAGCGTGGCTAGCCCTCGCATGCTATTAGCATTCCTGCTACGTCTTTCCCTATCCCGCCTCATGATGTGCTTAATGATTCTGCCGGTCATCGACAGACCCCAACGCATGCCAGCCAATGGAAACATAATCCCCAGTATTACAAGTCCTCTGATATGTAATTACACAGATGTTAGGGCTGAGATGGCTCCTGCCATCGTGTTGCCGCTGCCCTTTTCCCCCCCCCCCCTCTCTTTTTGAGGCACGGACAAGCCGACATGCCTCGCTCGCTCCTCTAATTATTATTTTTTTTGCTCTTCTCCCTTTTTCCACGGCCAGTCTCTGTGTCATACTCTCTAGTCAGAGCTGTGGCCCAGGGAGTCGGTCCCTAAAGACATGACACTGGCTGTCTCGTAGGACTGTAAATAGGCAGCGGGCGGCAGGCCCAGGTCAATCGCGAGCTCTCCAGATTCACAGCAAGGACTCGAGGAATATAAAGCTGAGGCAACGCCGCCACTCAAAGTCAAGCCGTTCACAGTTTGAAAGCCCTGATAGGCCTTCAGTCTGTCAGGTGTAATGCACTGGGATGTGTATAATGTATACCCTTAAGGGTGTTTTACACAGCTCGATAGATGGATATAGGATGGACCTCATAATCAGAACAATCTAAACAAATAATAGTATTGCCAGATTCTATGTGGTAACCTAAACAGTTTGATATCCATCTATCATCTGTCTATCTATCCATCTAAAGATGCATGGACGGTGTGACAGACAGACAGGCAGACAGACAGACAGACAGACAGACAGGCAGAGAGACAGGCAGAGAGAAGAGAGCTGTAGTGAAATTGAGCATAGTATTAGGAAGAACATATTTCTTCTTGTATTGCATGCTTTGAGCAGCCCCAGTGTCTCCAGTCACACAGGCTTTTGTAATTGTCTGTATTCAGCAGATAAAGAGGGGCAACAATGGTTTTAATGCGTTTTTTACGGGAGCAAGTCCAACAAGCAGTGTTTCAGAGAAAGCCAATTGTTTCCAGAAAGGCTGAATTTAACTTGAGTGACAGATCATAAGCATATTGGTCTGTGACTGATCAATATGCTTATGATCTGCCACTCAGCGGTGCTGAATTGTTCTGCGCATGAAACATGGGCTAAATGTGCGTCGGGACGATTATTCTACGACAAACAGAACACTTTGCTCAATTTGGCAGGAATAAAGTTGAATTACTCTAAATGACGTGTGGCGGCTATCTCGTTTAGCCCTTAACTTTGCCTTGCTTCTCAATTTCATGAACCATTGTGAATGAATCCTAATTGAGTGGTCCGGGGGGTTTTGCAGCTCTTTGTTCTTGCATTGGTTCAAAGTGCAGCCTCGCTCTGTTTGGTCCAATTTTTTTATTAAAAGAATCAGTCTTGATGTTTCTTTGTTTCAACTCAAGGCCATTGGTCTGAGCATAACTGCAACATTTCTAGTAGATAACGGCTGACATGATTTTGATTATTGCTTATTGCTACATAAATGGGCTACCTAAGAACATTTCTGTATTTAGTTTCAGCGTTTCCTAATTAAACCAGGCCCATTATTTCTCTAGTTTAGGGACATGTCATCTCAACATATTCCCACTCGTAGATGAAGACTAGGTCTCACCTGTGTTCTTGGTGCCTTGTTGTGGGATGTCTCGTCCAAATGGTTAATTGATGTCATCTGCCCTCTAGGGACGTGTTAAGGTAAAGCAAGAGCCTTAAGTTTGTCCTCATCTTGGCGGCCCAGGCCTCCACACTCACGACTCTCGCATCCTTAATTACACCCATAAGTCGATAGCAGTCACCTTATTGTGTGTCAAATGTATCTCATTAACATAGCGCTCACCGCTAATCTCGTGTATCGCGGAGACAGACTCTGCAATCAGGAGAAACGCCACTAGGGCCCTGACGCTCTCCACTCTGGAGAGGGTGATTGAGTCCTTGAAGGCTCCCTGGATAGACTGACATGGTAATTTATCCACTGTCTGGTGGAACATTTTAACACCGCCTACATGTAGTACTACGGCTAAGATATAGGCTACACGTCCGTGCATTTAGACGTCCTGCCAGTCCAGATGCCACTGGCCCCCCAGCGTGTGTGATGGGGCGACGGCTCAGAAACCACTAGTCCTGAGCAGGGAGACTGGGGGGGCTCCACCGTACAGTACAGTGAACCCCTGAATCTGGAATGTTATAATAACACGGCATCGCCCTCCGCCGGAGCATAAGCGTCGCAAACCTAGAGATTAGTGCCGCTGCTGCACCGCGCGTAAAGACGATTAGAGAAGATTATTAACAAACATGTTGGATTAGACTCCGCAGCATCAGCACCAGCGACTACTTTCCCCTGACATCCCAACTGTGTCATTAAAGCAGTGTTACACTTAGTAAAAAAAAAAAAAAGACAAATGTTTGCAACTGATAGCCACGCAGTGAAGGGGTTTTGCTTGATCGGCGTCCACAAATTTACAATTTACAGTATTTACCCAATTTAAAGACTCCAGATAGTCTCCCCCCCCCATCCTATCTGAAGTCTTTAAATTGGTTCAGGCTGGGGTTTGGATGTTGCCCTGCCTCACACCAGCTTATGAAACATCCTAGTAGTACCTATGGAGTTATAATTAGTATTCATTCAGGGTTGCAAGGCACACCCTATACTCGCCTGGCTGGCAGGCATTCTTTTGCAATGAATGTGCACAATTAAATGGATTTTTGACATTGTGTGTGCTTTGCTTCCCAATATGCAGTTTGCATATGAAAATGTAAAAGTCATTTCATACAAGCATGGAGCAATGAGTGCTCATGGTAGTGGTCACATTGCTTTTTAGGGGGGCTTGGTCGGCACACTGTGGCCCCGGATTCAATCTGCTGGGTCTCAATTAACGTCAGATACACTGGCATCAGCCACAGTGCAGGACGGTGATTATGTACAAGCTGTTCAGTAAGTAGTTGATACACAGATTATGGAAACCAGCATTTTAATTAGGGGCCTTCGCTTTCTCCGTAAAAGTATACAGAGTAAACCTAGTCATGCATGCGATTAATACACGCCTTGACTTGATGTTTGGGGCCAGTGTTTCACAAAAGCAGTATTTTAATTAAATCCGATAACAGTTTCAAGAGGATTCAAATTAAATCAGAACGTGTGCCTGCCGAGTTTCTATTGAACTTGATGGTTTGTCTCATTATCGATTGTGTTATTATCAGGATTATAATGAACACAATAACACTAAGAAAGATGTGTAGTTTCACCAGCTCCAGCATCAGCGGACTGTAATCTTGTAACCTTTTTTGAAAGGACCGCTGCTGAGCGCCCTTCTCCACATGTGAGTGGTTCATAGGCCCCTGACTGAAGGGCCACTCTCTCAGCGAGATGCCAGAACAAAACCAAGATATTATTTTTTTCAATATTTCAATTTCGAGGCAAATAACCTATTGTTATATTAGTGGTAGTAGTAGTATTAGTAGTAGAATAATAAGTATTGTTCACAATGAACTAAAATGTAAAAGAAACAATCTTTATCGAAATACTAATGAATAACATTTTACTCTCTTCTTGGCATTCTAAAAAGGGAAACAGACTCATTACATAAAATTTAGAGAGACTCTCTAAATCACAGGACTCGAATGCAAGTATTTATTGCCATCTAGTGGTGAAAGTAACATTTTGGTTCATGGTTTTGTTTTTCTGTGGGTGGTTTTAAGTCCCATCTATGTTTTACATGAATTCAAAATGTAAGTAAGAATAAGAGCAACCCACCGGCAAGGGGAGTGGGGCTCTTTCACACTCACTGATGGATTTATTGTTGCTCCTTGCCATTTCTCCGTCCACAATCATCCATTGCAATATCCACCTTCAAACTACAGATATGATAATGTAAAATAGACATGGTTACATACGGTAAAACACAAATATATTCAGAAAATAAATGTTATCTTGCTATATAGGCCTACACATAGGCCTACCTCGCTGACTGCACATAACCATGAGGGAATGAGGTTTCTTCCGCAAAAATGCTAGTTTCAAAATATCCCAAAGAAAAAAAGAAAAACATCTTAACTATTCTGCTTAACTTAATAACTTGTTAGGCCTACTTGACTTCAACACACGAGGAATCTGAGCACGTCTTCACCGGTCAATAGGCTGTTGCATCTTAATTGGCTGTTAATTGTACATATGTCGAAAACTTTGGTTCCTACCTAATGTGGCGAACTCAATATATAAACAAATTGAATACATAAATATAAACAAAAAACATTAAATAATGACAAATAATATCTGGCAGTTAAAATCACCCTTGGGGAAGGCCAATATTGAAACATTTATATTAAAATGCACGTATTATGTATTTTTTTCTTTTTGTAGAAATGCAATCAATATGTTCTTAGAGAAGCTATGTACATACATGGCATGAGAGATAATGATAGCAGAATGCATGCAGGCCTTTACCAGATAATGGATAGAGTGATGTTAATTGGGAGGCTGTTCATTACTAGAGCCAATTCATGTGGTCAAATTAAAAGGACTGACTTGCCATATCACAATCAAAGGTATCCTAATGTGTATGTGTGCAAGCACAGTTCGATAGGCTGATCGATCATCCTGAAAAGGCCCCACACCCGGCAGTGCAGCACCCATAATTAACCAGCAGGTGGCGGTATACGCGAATCACCGCATTGTGTTGTTACAGCGGCGAGCAGAAAAAGAAAGGTGCAAACGCATTGGACCAATACCATACAACCATGGTTGTGGTGTTGCTGAATGAGTTCTTCGTTCGTACGACACACCGTATATTGGCATTGCTTGAATTTACTTTAGGTTTAAGTTGGGTGCTTGGATTGAGCGTTTATACCCTGAATAACATTTGTGTAACCACTGAAATGTGTTATAACAGACTTGTGTAAGGAGCTTTGTCATTGACGTTAACCGCTGTGAGTACCAAATGTGTTCGGCCTGTAAACGATGCCCTTAAATGCGCATGCGCAAACTAAAACGTAGGCATGTTTTTCCGCTATTTATTATTAACGATCTCCTTTTCTTTTTTAATCTATGAATAATATTCAGATTGATGGCTAACGTGAGCCAATAAAGAAATAGAAAAATATAACTATTTTAACCTTTTCAAATAAGCCTATAAAAGAGGCGTTTTTATGTGATTAACACGCCACAAACTATTCGAAGCAGCATACTTGAGAAATAAAACAAAATAACCACAGCTATAATAAAGCAAAAAAATAAAAAATAAATAGAAATTTTAAAAATGAACTAAACTTTTGTAGGGGATAATTACCCTTTCCCTAATACCATTGAATTAATTGTTTTTTGGCCTTAAATCTGAAAACTGACTTTGTCTTTGTTTATTTCATTTATTTTCACAGAAATCAAAGCGTTTTATACTGAAGTCAAGCATTACCTCAATCTAAAAAACCACATTTTTAACAACAACCGCCCCAAACCCAGAGAGCAGGAAGGCCGACATTAGGAGACCTACCTTCTGAAAGGTAAGTCACAGTGTGTCAAACGCAAATGCACATTTGAGCCAGCTTATCGGAAGTATTCTGTATTAGCACTATTCCTTTGCTTTTTTTTTCCAAGTACTGCCCAAAACATTTGCTTGTATTTAAACCTTTATTTGTGACTTGGCAATTTAACTAGATTTCCTGAAGCTACTTGTTGTCATAATGTTACCGAACCACAGATTGTACATACAATGCTATATCTCCAAGAGGGAGATAAAGCTTACCCAACTCTGGCTCTGGTGTGTTCCACCTTCAGGAACATAGTGTCCACTGACAGGTTCAAAAGACAGGCACATTTTCTGTGGCTCAACAGTAAGTGCATCAGTGAAGGGTGCATCAGTGTACAATATCCTAATTTAATAGAATAATGTAATGTCCTGTGGGGTCTATACATGTTTTTACTGCTCTATAAAAATAAATGTGCTCTTTCATCTTACACTTTGTTTGTCACAGGCGTCACTACATGGTGTGGAGTATCCGCCGACTACAGAGCAGTTTTATGGGAGGCAACGACATCGGGTTGCCGTAATATAATTCAAGTATCACTTAGCCACTCTCTACCTGCTTCATCTCGCCAGACGTTGGTCGTTTAAGATTCGGTTCAATATGTTCCATATGCTTCCCAAAGTACGGATGCCAATGACATTGGCATTAGCCAGAAGACTTCCTTCCTTGGCGAGCTGCTGCAGATCTCTCTGCCGCCATCAGAATCTGACCGTCTCCACGCAACAATCACTTGTCAGGGTAAAAGATCTACTGGTTTACAACACACTTGTTTATTATTTATTTATTATTTATCTACCCCCTTACTGAATGACAATGGGGTAAATAAATAAGGGAGTATAATGATTATAATTGCGTATAATTAATGTACAATGATTATAATTGAGTATAATCATTTATTCAAACCAATTGCAGGTGTTGTACGATGGACTTTGTCCCATTTGTGTGACAGAGATACGGTTCCTCCAGTATTATCAGAGAAACAATGCAGAAAAAGTCACATTTGTTGACATCTCACTTCCTGGTTATGACGGAGGAGAGTTCGCAGGGGTCACCTACGACAGGGCCATGGATGAGATGCACGTGATTGATGAAAGGGGCCAGGTGAGCATCTTCTAATTCATAGGGCTAGCAATGCATTTGATGTGTGTATGTAGACACTGTATTGCATGCATTTACATAATTCTAAATTATAATCACAACATAAAACACAGTTTATGTAACACATTTTCTATCTCTGTTGACTCGGTCAGAAGAGATGGAGAGCATACTGTCTTTGCAGCAGGCCTTATAATTGGTGTAGGGAAATGATGTTGTATATACTTACCATTGCCTTCCTGTGAACTCTGCAGGTACACCGTGGGATCCCAGCGTTCTCAGTCATGTACGGCGCCGTCGGCCTGGGCTGGTTGGGGCGCTTCATGATGTGGGCCCCTTTGAGGCCCTTGATGGACAAAAGCTACGCCATCTTTGCCAGGAATCGCCTGAAGTGGACTGGACGTGGGGATGAGTGCCGGACCGGAAGCTGTGCAAAGAAAACAGGTTGATCGTTTGAATGGCAGTTCGACTATTTATGGGATGGATTACAAAATTGCTGGGCAGCTGCCACCAGATGACAATGAAGGTTGGAAAACAAGCTGTCGCAACGAAATGCTTGCAAAGTGATGAAATGTGTTTTTGAAGGAAAGCATTTTCAAGAATGACAACATTTGAATACCTGATGTTGATTATACTGTGGCATTACCTTGGCCAACACAGAATGTAATCTACAACCTCAAATCGCACCTTTGTATGGTTTGTGCAATAAAGACGTCAGTAAAGCTGTAACACGAGTGACATTATGTTTTCTGTCATCATGTGTGACTGTGCTGGGCAGAAGCCAGACCCAGGAGGGATCAAAGAGGAGGTCCTGCTCAGCTATAACAGTGTTGTTATCCGCCAGACACCAGTGGCTGATACAGGTAGTACAAACTAGTACTCACGTGAGTGACTGTACCCAACGCTTACGCAATAGCTCTGTTGCATACATGGTAGAGTGGGCTACACCCCTTTCAATTTGTGTGGATATTCTTGTGTTGAACTGACCTAAGATCTATAAAATAAGATGCTGGTGAAAGATAGTTTCTTAGAGACATGAGTAGAAGTGGATTAATAGAGGGGATCAAACATTGATTCCGAGAAACTCAAGTGTGGCTTTTCCAGGCTTGTCCCTGTCCTGTAACCTTCATGGGAGAGGGACTGTGCTGGTGTCCTCTGACGCCAGCTCTGGGTCTCCTGGCTTTCAAGACCCACAACTTGTTGTCTTCCCTAATATTAGCCTTGTGCTTGTGTGCTGTACAGTCAGCCGCGATGGCACATGACCTTAAGCTTTTGTTTGCACGGCATTGGTCAGCCAGCAGGGCTGAGGCGTCCACCCCTAAGCCAGTTTAGCCAATTAGATTAGAGCTCCTCTATGTATAGCAGGAATAGCAAAACACTCTAGTGTCAACATGCTAGCTACTTTTGTGGAATTGTGTCCAAGACGTTAAAGCACAACAAACTGGCTAAATGGAAGAATGAACAATCATGATTGGTGCAATAGAATAAGGTATGTTTTGGGCTTGAAGTAGATAATGATTTCATTTCCATATTATTGAATCTGTAAGCCACCAAGCTATTGACCTTGATCATTTTAATGTAAATCCTGTTTGGTTTCTGCAGCTTTGCCACTATTTAACTTTATTTTCTGAAATTATTAAGTTATTAATTATTAAACTTTGTAAATCAGTAAATTACTATATAGCTATGATTTACTTTTATGATTGTTAACTAGAATAACTAGGGTGAAGAACCTTCCATTCACCAACAACAAACAAACGTGTTTACCAATGGCAGAGGTACTGGACTGCTTATTATTTTGAGGTTTAGAATTGAGATGGCACTTCTGTCTTTACAGTTTTTTACACTCCAAAGCACGGATAAATCCACAGCCAATATGTAACCATGGCTATACTTACCTTTTGCTGGTTTGGGTAGAGCATGATTAATCCCCCTTTGACCCAGGGCTTATCCATTACTTTACCTTAGCTGGGAGAGATTTCAATATGTGTCTCATTTCCGGTCATTAAATTAATTAAATTAAAGTGGGATTAATATCCCACTTTGTTGAGGATGCGGTCAACCGATTGCTTTGTACATTGAATCATTTTCTCTACATTACCATGTTTATTTGATAATACGACAAGAATGTTGATACCATACAATTGTTTGTTGTTCCAGGATACCAGAGGACTCTAGTACATGTATAGTATATATAATTAGACTGCAATATTTTCACATTTCCCTTTAAATCCAGAGATGGGACGCTACCTTTGCACCAACCTCTTCAGCGCAGGGACGCTACCATCGTACTGTAAGCTAAGGTTCCTCGTTGGCTTCCTCAGAGGCCTTCCCCGCTATGCCAGGCCATCCTTCTGCTCTGACCTCAGTCTCAACCCTACCCAGCTCGACAGCCTCCAGCGCCACAGCTTCACACAAAGAGCTAGACGCAGAAATGCCAAGATAAGCCGGCGCTGCATACTGCGGTCTACCTCCGACCCCTTGGCCAGGAATAGCATCAGGGAGGTGAGATACCTCCAGGCCGTTGGGTTCTGCTCATCCTCCAACCGGAGTGACTTTAAGGCCAGCCCTCCCATCGGAATCATACAGGAGTCTCCGACGGGTTTCCAGTGGAGTGCCTTGGGAGCTCGCCTGGGCCACTCTTTTAATAGACTGTCACGACACATCAATGTTTATTTCCAGAACAAAGACACCCATCCTGTTCCTCTTGCAGAAAACGCCAGTCTTCTGTTAGCCACTCCAGAATATGTGAGCAGGTTACGAAAACGTAATCAAAGTCAGAAGGCGGTCAGAGATAGGGTCGATTTTTCGGGCAAAGGACACGGCACTGGAACTAAAGTGTGAAGACGAGGACAGGTCCTCTAAAACTCCACCCGAAGAAGAAGCATCGCCTGCCAAACATTCGGGGGTGCAACTATTTCACCCAAGCTCTCTGGCAACGAGATTCGGAGAGAACTACATTCATGTTGCAAATCACGTCAACACCTTTTTCTCCAGAATTGGTTCATCAGATTTAATGATTCAGAATGACTTGGAAAATGTGCACTCCAATATAGTCTCAACCAGGAGGCAAAGAAAGAGAAATACACAAGCAGAACAGAAGCCGAGAGGGCAATTAGATGCTGAGCCAGATAAAGGCAACACCTCCAGCAACATGGCAGAAGCCTACCTTCTGTTTGCAAGCCACATCAACAGATATTTTGGTGCCAAAGTGGAAGATAATGCTTCTAAAGATCAATTCTTTGGAGACAAACCCAGGCAGACAGTAGACAGCAGTCAAAAGGATCCCTCAGAACTATCTACCTCTGAAACTCAAATTAACTCCTCACAATTGCATCAGGAAAAAGACTCCAATTCTAAAAGTGAAGGGCTTTTCCACTCCAGCACCAACACAACCCATTTTGGGGAGAGCTACCTGCAAATGGCTAACCACGTGAATGAGTATTTCAATGGACCCAAAGCCTTAGAAGAAGATGATGGAGCTGATGCTTTAAGTTACTTAAGAGCGCTTGAATCCCAAGTGTACTTACTCCCAGAAACCAAAGGTGGTGTCTTTTGTGGACTGCTTTCTTCAACCCACAAGTGCCATCCCCAGCCTGCTTGTTGGCTATCTCAGAGCATTTCCCTGGGCCCAGAGCAGTCCCTCCACACAAACACCGGCAGCACCACAGGCTGTCTTCAAAAGAAAGGTGGGTGGAACAAATCGTTTAATCATAATACACACAAAATTACAGTATGACATTAACCTCAACATTTTATGTTATGCCAAAAATGTATTCAGTAAAAATCCAGAGGAACAGAGTAAACTTTAATATTTCACTATATCATATATTTAATATGTTTTCACGAACAGTTGATCATATCGAGAAAGCCTACAAAATCATGAAAGATAGCTCCAGCTGTTGGCAAACTATGTTCTGTATTCTCAGGCTGGGTTGAGTAGGAACGAGGCTGAGGAGGTGACCTACACATTGATCGGTCATCTAGAGCAGCGCTTGTCTCCGGACGATCTCAGAACCTGTATCGAGACCCTCAACCAACACCTGGTCCGCTACCCATCATGCAAAGCGGTCGTGTGGCAGGTAGGATATACAGAAGTATAGAAGGATATACGAAATATAGAAATAGAGAACTAAAAAAAATAGACCCAAGTCAAGTAAATGTAACTAATAAGTCATGTCATTCCAGCAAAAGACTGCGGTTAAAATGTTGAAACAGCGACGTGCTCATAGAGATCACCAGGAACTTCAGGATGCCATCAGGGAAACCTTGGCTCTGATTGGCTACGTGGACCCAGTCAAAGGCCGTGGAATAAGGGTGCTCTCCATTGACGGTGGCGGTACAAGGTAACTACATGTCCTACCAAATCGATCTATCTGTCTATCTGTCCGTCTGTCTCTCTTTGCTGGTCTAGCGGTCCGTGAGCTAGCTAGCCTGCGTGCTTCCTGGTGGCTCATGCTAATGCTATGCCCTCCGCAGAGGTCTGGTGCCTCTGCAGCTGTTAAAACTGCTGGAGGCGGAGACAGGAAGACCCATCCACCAGCTCTTTGATTACATCTGCGGAGTAAGCACAGGTGTGTCAAAAAGTTGTGCAGGAGGAGGAGACTCCACCAGTCTGAACAATAATCCGCCATCCAAAAAAAGATGGATGTATCCAATTTCAATGTACGCCTCCTCTCACACCACCGCATGCATCTTCTTCTCCTTTCTCTCTTCTCTGTGTCACCCCGCTGCAACACCACAGGGGCTGTCCTGGCCTTCATGCTCGGCCTGGCCCGCTTCTCCTTGGAGGAGTGTGAGGACATGTACAGACGCTTCGGCTCCGACGTGTTCCGGCAGAACCCCCTGGTGGGCACTGTGAAGATGGGATGGAGCCACTCGTATTACAACACAGAGACCTGGGAGAAGATACTGCGGTAGAGACGAGGGTTTTATGAGGCTGTTACTCAATACATTGGGGGGCACCTACTGCTCTCTGGAAGGCTGCAATAACACTTGTAATCCTTTATCGGTTTGGTTTCTTTCAGAGAGAGGATGGGTGAAGAAATACTAATCAGGACATCCCGAGATGTGCTGAGTCCGAAGGTAAAAAACAAAGTCAAAACTATTGTTAAATTCAACATAAAAACTTGTAGACTAGCATTACTGATGATATACCGATGCTTTGTATGATATAAAGAATTGGATTGTCCAACATGGACCTCGAGTGATGATGAGTTAAAGTACACAGTTGTTAGCTGTCGCACACTGTAGTGGTACATATTGAGAGCGTCCCACATGTCACCGACGTTGGGTTGCTACCTGTCCAGGTGTCTGCGGTCAGCGCGGTGGTGAACTGGGGCACCAGTCCCAAGGCCTTTGTTTTCCGTAACTACAACCACAGGCCCGGCTCTCTGAGCCGCTACGCAGGCGGCTCCGTCTACCCGATGTGGGAGGCAGTGCGGGCCTCGTCGGCGGCCCCCGGCTACTTCGAGGAGTTCACGCTGCAGAGCGACATCCATCAGGTAAGCTAGGTGGCGCTGATCACAGACCCCCGGTGGTGTCACCATCACTAAACTTAGCATTACTGATGATAATATACGATGCTTTGTATATGATATATAAAGAATATGGATTGTCCAACATATGGAACCTCGAGTTGATGATGAGTTATAAAAGTATACACAGTTTGTTTAGCTGTCGCACACTGTAAGTGGTACATATTGAGAGCGTCCCACATGTCAACCGAACGTTGGGTTGCTACCTGTCCAGGTGTCTGCGGTCAGCGCGGTTGGTGATATGAACATGAAGGGCAACCATGTCCAATGAGGCCGCTTTGTTTATCGCGTAACTACAACCACAGTCCCGGTCATATTGATAGCACGATTATTCATACGATTATTTTTGGAGTTTGAAAACATGCATTTATTGACACTATCAATTATGACATAGAAACACGTACAAGTATCCAAAATTAACTTCCTTCTTGTTTAAGTGCACGGCCACACACCGAGCTAACTATCGAGGAGTTAACACGCTGCAGAAGCGACATCCAATCAGGTAAGCCTAGGTGGCGCTGTATCAACAGAACCCCCGGTTGGTGTCACCATCACTATATATATATATATATATATTATATAATATATATATATATATATATATATATATAGTATATGTATATATATATATATAGTATATATATATATATATATATATATATATGTGTGTATATTATATGATATATATAATATATATATATAACATATATATATATATATAATACGTATATAATATTAAGCTATAATGATAATATATATATATATATATAATATATATCATATAGTATATATATACACATCACAGCATATATATAATATATATATTATATATATTGTACATCTATACTACATACATATAATATATATATATATATTACGTATATATATATTATAATTATATATAAAATAAATTGATAATATATATATATAGTATAATATATATATACAAAATATATTATACTACATACGTATATATATGTATAAACATCACTCATATATATATAGATCAATATAGTATACATCGTATATCATAATCATACGCATCAATTCGATATATACATATCATATATATGATATATATAATATATGTATATATATAATATATATATAAATATATATATATATTATATATATATATATATATATATATATATTATATATATATATATATATATATATATATATATATATATACGGCACATCTGTGGTTGCAGGACGGAGGAATCATCCTGAACAACCCGTGTGCGCTGGCTGTGCACGAGAGCCGCCTGCTGTGGCCCAGGCAGCCCTTTCAGTGTGTTCTGTCTCTGGGCACCGGCCGCTACGACACCGTGAAGAGAGGCCCCACCACCACCACGAGCTGGAGGGCCAAAATCAGCAACCTCATATGCAGCGCCACGGACACAGAGGGGGTCCACACGCTGCTGGATGACCTGCTGGCCCCCGACGTCTACTTCCGCTTCAACCCCATGCTGAGAGCCGAGGTCTCTCTGGATGAGAGCCGGCCGGGGGTCCTGGACAACTTGCGCAGGGACACCCACGTGTACCTGGACAGAAACCGCCTGAAGCTGGCCAGGCTGTGTCTGGTTCTGGGGGCGGAGCGGTCGGCCATCAGCCACACCAAGGACTGGGTCTATGAGCGGGCCTGGCAGGCCAAGCAGAGATGGGTATAAGGTGTGGCAGAGGGGGTGGAAAGGAGGAGGTGAATGCACACAGACACACAGGCACGCACACACACACACTCACACACAGGAAGGATTACATCCTCAATGTGTCAGATTAGCAATGTGTTTTTAATGATCTGTTTTAGCGTGCATAGCATGCACAGAAAAAGCTTGATGTGAAGGTAAACAAATTGAATGCACCTTTGGATGTACTGTATGTCGACATTGGCACTTCACGATCTCAATGAGACAATAGTATTTCACTCCAATGAGCGAATAATGTATACAATGTATAACTGGCTTGTGAAATGTTTTGTAATAAAATGTATTTTGGAAAATATTACATTGATGGTTATTATTGATCACCCATGTAATTCATCCTTACTTCATTATCACATTATTAATGGGATCAACTTGAAAGTATTATTGAATGTACAACTTAACGCTATTAATACCTGCATGTCCCAAACCAAGTGATTAATTCTGGCTATGATCATGCAAGAAATACTTCATCTATTAGGTAGTAGAACATCCTATGTAGCATCAACCCAGAGCCACTTGAATGTGAGGGGTTAATTTCTCTATAAATCTGCTCCCTCTTCGTCAACAATAGAGAGGCTTTGTCTGAAACAGAAAGGCCTTGTGCGAGAGAGAGAGCTTGTGGTTGTGCCAGCCAGAGCGAAGACACAAGGTCAGTAACTACTGGCCACCCACACACACATGCACACGCACACACGCACAAACACACACACACACCTTCAGTCCATTGACAAATAACCCCAGTGATGAACACAACATACTTTCATTTCATTAAAACCAATACTGATTACAGAAATCGGATGAATACCAGGTCCAGCAAACATATTATAATCATAATTATGTCTTTATTTATAAGACCAATGTAGTTGAATCTAGCATCACAATGGAGATGACGTGATGCTAACGTGTGGATTTCTCAAAGGATTTATTCTGTGACCCCGGAGGCAGCGGTTAGCGCTCGTGTGACCAGAGCGTGTGATGACTGTGCTGACGTCGCACATGGCGGGGGGCTGGGACGGGAGGGGGGGGGACGGGGGCTGCTTGGTTCCTTCCTCCTCTCATCGGTTCACCTGCTCTGACGTGGCAGAGTCAGCGTGGCAACAGATAACACCGTGAGGATAGAGATGCTGCGGGTCCCAGAAAATCTAACTACGACCTGACATTTGAGTTAACAATGTGAGTACGGCCTGAAGAAGATCAAGTGGAGGAGGTGGTCGAGGGGGCGAGGGTCTCACTGCATACCGTTTGAAGGTAGGAGCTCTTGACGTTCAGATCTGTTGTCATGATTTGTATAGTAAAGTTAGTAACTTAAGTAGTTGAAATGTATTGATACAGCACCCTTCCAGAGCATTTGTCACAAAGTGCTTAACAAAGTCATAAAAAGCAATAGAACAATAATAATAAAAATAAGTGGTCATGTATACGTTAATAACTGCCTGTACCGTTGTAGGTTAACTAATCCTTGTTGATATAGGAATTGTGGTTCACCTGAGCATTGATGGATCCGTTCCATCAGTCAGGACAGGGTGACAAGTTATGTTTTAATTGTTGCGCTGGAAGGCATCTCTTTATTATTTGGTTCCCTCGTGTATAGACTATTGGCATGCATCCAATGACAGCTGTGTGATGGCGTCTCATCGCAGCTTTGTGTTGTTAAAGGGTAAAGAGAAATAACTTATTGTTTATCTTTTTTTAAACAGGCTGTTTGAGGTTAGACTGTAGGGGCCTATACTAATATGTGTTTACAACCCATTAAAATATTCAATAACATAGCATTACTTTTGTATGTCACACTGATTATTTGAGGCACCTATTTGATATAATTTTATATATATATATATATATAATATATATATATATATATATATATATATATATATATATATATATATATATATATATATATATATATATATATACAGCGTGTATATAAAACTATCTAGAATACACTTAGGGATGGGGGCTTGAGGTCATACTCATAGGGTCATACAGGTTGTCATTCTGTACACAAGCATTGGACCTTAACCTGAGAGAAGGTAATGTTTATAAAGTTTCATTGTATATATCCGGTCGACCAAAATGTAATTTCTGTTCTCCTACTACCTTTGAGCTGTGTATGTCAGTAAACATTCACCGGAGCAAGACAAACAACAACAGCTTTGTGGGCGTAGATCTAGTTGATATAGAATCCAGATCCAATCTCTCCGCATTCTTTTCCACCTTCACTCCCAGGCTGTTTCAGCTATTGGACCTTCGCTCCACCTCCTCCCCAAACGAATATCGCTCCATCAGAAGTCCCGCCCCCTCTCCTTATACACACACATGCAAAGCATCTCATTGCAGGCATTCTGTCTAGCACAGTTCCTCTCTGATAGGGGTTGAAATCTGTTCATCCTCGACGGCATGGACCCGTGATGCGCGGGGGGACCCCCCCTGGCATAGAGGGTCTCTTGTGGTCACTGAGCTGGGCTGTGTGTTCACCCCACTGTGCCTCTCGACCGGCCCATATGGTGGTTGGCACGCATCCCTGCTCAGCTCGATGTGTGAGGAGAGCCCAGAGCAGGGAGCCAAGTGGCGCAGCATACTCTCTGGCTTTTGTTGTCATGTGTTCGTCATACAGATGGTCGGGGCGAAGGGAGCTTGGCGCCCCGGGGGAGCGAGAGCGTCAACGCACTGCTGGTGACGTTTTTTCTCTCGGATTCAACACAGGGAGCTACACTATATGAGTTTAACTGTTCACGTCACCCTGTGTTCTGACAGGAGGTCGAGCGTGGCGAGTTGTAAGAGTGTGTTGGCCGGTCAGTAGCTGGGCAGCAGTCGCTGACAGTGGTTGGTTACAAGTACTCATACAATTGGGCTTTCTGAGAGTTGGATTGTTGTGTGTGTTTATGTTTGTGTAGCCCGGTTATAGAGCCATCGTTTATTTTCCGTTGTGTACGGGTGCCCATGTGGATGCCTGGCCGCCTACGCAGGACAGAACTGGGGACGGAGACAGATTGTTTGCCTTGGGGGCAACCTCTCCTCTGATTTGTCAGGAAAAGATAACCTTATTCTTTCCTCGTGGGTCACTGACGGCTGAATGCCAAAGACATTTTCCACTGGTGAGAAAAAATGGAGACAAGGGAGAAAGGGAGAAAAAGCAAGACAATATGCTAATTGTTTTGAATAAAGTAAATAAATAAATCACAGGAGGGGAGGTTTCTAATGATGAACAAAAGATTCATGAACTTTGTTGTATCAAACTGAGAATGGCATTGAGATTTCTTTAAACCGTTTCAATTGTTATTATGTTTAATTAATAAGCGAGAAGGCAGACAAATATGTCTCTCATTTGATTCCAGGTTCTCACGAGCCAACAATGAGGCCCACACTTTGATGTCAGAGAGCTGACAGGAATGTCAAAGTGTGTCTGTCACATTGAAGTGGTTCAAACCATTTTCATTGCTATCTCAATCATGTCACCGCAGCTAAACTTCCAATAATTTATTCTGCTTTCTGAATCAACAATGACGATACTAGAGCGGCCTAATTCTTCTGGGAGAAGTTCTTGGTATCCATTGCTCTGAATGCTTGTGATTCGCTTTGCTGTCCTGAGTATCGCCACTTTGTTGTGGAACGGCTGGTTGATTGAGACCAGGGGGAGCTAGGACGTGTCCACTGAGAATGAGTGATGGTGTAGGTGGTTCCTGCAGCATCTCATTCATTATTCATCATGAGGCGGGTGGGCTGAGTGCCGCTACTGGTAAAAGTCAGACAAGAACCTCCTTTCTTGAAGCCCGGCCACTCTCCTGGGCTTCCAGCCGCCCCCGCCATAATGAACAACACAGAAATGAAACGCTACACCAACTTCAGGATAGTTCCCCGCAGACATTTGTGGAAGTTGTCAATGGACTAGAGGAGACAATACAGAGATGGGGAGGAGGGGTTCCTGACTCTAGAGGCAGGTAGGCTACTTCCCTTTCAAGCGGTTGTAGAAAAGGTTGATATTGGGAATTGTTTTTATTGTGCGGAGGTTACGATGGGGATAATGGCTGTAAGCCTCCATTTGTGTTGCCCTTGCCACTTGAGGAGTCTGAAAACAAACAGTGTAATGAATGCTGTTGTATTCACACTGTGTCTTTGTCCGCCATTTCGGTGTCAACATTAACACTGGTAATTAGTCCTCCAGGCCCCATAAGACCTGGGAAAGACAAAAGATGAAAGTTGCTGATGAGCATAAAGATATAATTGATTCTGAACTCATATTTGATATTCAGTGAGGATTTCATAATTTAATCATTTTACACAGTAGTTTAAAGTTTGTTTCTCGCTAGCTTCTATTCGCGGCCTTGTTATGTAGACTGTGAAAAAAAAATGTTAGAAAAGAAGGATACAAAAGATCCACTGTTAAGAGTCTGATGGTGTCAGGCAAGTGGGGGAGTGATGGGAACGTTGCATTGTATGCTTTAAGAATACAGTGTTCAAATGCCATTTATTTATATAAAAATAGCATAAACAATATTTTAATAGCTATTGCTATTATTATTAAAATGTCCCCTACTATCTCCACTGTGACCAGGTGCATGTGAGTAGTGAACCTACTGGTGGATTCCATGCACTGTGACGATGGGGACACTGGTTCCAGCAGCCCTACTGCTACTAGCATGGCACTGCATACGTGCCTTGGACATCCCACTGGAGAGTGAGTCCATAACCATCACGCCACCGTTTAGTACCAAGTACTCCAGCTTCAGTAACACGCTTTCCATTTGGCCGCGCAGAAGAGAAAGAACACACTGAGGTAAACGATTTGTCTTTTCCACTTGCAGTCAGACAACCTCCGACCATAGTGACGCAGTCGCCGAAGGACCACATTGTCGACCCGAAGGACACCATGGTCATCGAGTGTGAAGCTAAAGGCAACCCCCTGCCCATGTAAGAACCACCGCTACAGCCCTGGAGGTTGACCCATACGACCGCCTGCAGCAATGAACACATTGTCTTGTGTTGTTTCCTCACGTGCCTCTGTTAGCTTCTCGTGGAGGCGAAACGGGAAGTATTTCAACGTGGCGCGTGACCCCCAGGCCTCCATGCGCAGGCGCTCCGGGACGCTGGACATCTACGCCTGGAAGGACCCGCAGGAGTATGAGGCAGAGTACCAGTGCATCGCCTCCAACGAACACGGCTCTGCGTACTCCAACAAGATACTGCTGCGACTTTCAAGTGAGTCCAGTCTGTTCAAATACGCCGGTGTCACGTGTGATCAGCGTCACGCCGAGTAAAAAGCTAACTATTGTTCCCGTGTTTGTGTCAGGACCTCCACTGTGGCCAAATGAGATCTTGGAGCCGGTGGTAGTCAGTGTGGGCCTCCCCCTGGTCCTCTCTTGCGACCCCCCGCGCGGGCCGCCCAGACCAGAGACCTACTGGATGTCCAGCTGTGAGTGCCTCTCCCGAGCCGACCCTTGTTGAAACACACTCCGATAAAGCACACACAACAGGCGGACCAAAGCACACCCGCCGACACCGGCCTCATGGAGCTCAACGCCTTGTGTTTTTTACGGCGCTAGCAGCGCTGTCTGGTGCCCTATATCCTTTACGAGGGCCGCACTTAACAAGGCCGTGTTTTACTGCAGGCTCGTTCGCTCGGCCGTTCTCCTGGCCCATCCAGACGGCCTTCCCACCATGCAGGCTGTGCGGCAGGACCGCCGGGTCTCCACTGGCATTAACGGGGATCTCTACTTCTCCAATGTGCTCTTTAACGACTCCCACACCGACTACTGCTGCAATGCCCGGCTCCCTCACAAAAACAGCATCCAGCAGAAGAGACCTGTGGTGGTCAAGGTGATCACAAGTGAGTGAACACGTACCACAACAAAAAAACTTCAGCCTGCACTTCACTCGTTTCCTCGATGTGTTGCGTCCTGAGCAAACAGTTATCACAAGCCACTGTTTCAGATTGTCTCTCTATATATTTATTAACAGATTAATATATCATTTTTTTTTAGTTTTCAGTTATCACTACTGCTTATAACAATTATCTGTATCATAAAACAGTGGTAACGCTCGGCACGTGTGTTCTAATATGGTGTCTTAACTCACAGGCCCTTTGTTTGATTTCAGACCACCTCTAACGGCTTGCCACCCCCCTCCCCCATTCCCCCATGTATGTGGTGGTGAGTGTGGGCTCTCTTCATTTGGCCTCTGCTCCCCAGGCATCATGTTGCTAATCAATACCAAGCTAGCTAACCGCTCATTAATGTGCTTAGCGAGGATCACATCGAATCCTAATCCAGTACCTCTTGAGGACTCTGTGCATGCGGTGTGTTGTGTGTGGTGTCTGCAGCTCGTACCGTGTCCGAGGCTGCCCCCACCTGGCTGTCCCCCATCAGGTCCTCCAGCTCAGTTCTGGTCCTGCAGGGGGAGGAGCTTCTCCTGGAGTGTATCGCCGCAGGAGTGTGAGTAGAGGAGACCATCAATAGTCCACATTGTTCCCCACCACCACCACTGTTGCCCTGTTATGACCAGTGCTAGTTGGTGTAACACTGGTGAGATGGTTGACGTGATACAGATGGTTTGCTGGGGCTGGATAAAGTGTCTTTTGTTGACAGACCTTAATCACTACTCTGATTATTATGGTTTTTACCTGTGACCCTTTCAGCCGCGGTGGACCACGTCATTGCTACTCCAAAAGTCATCTTTCTGTTTGAATAAAGACTGTGTTTACAACAGGCCGACTCCTCACATTACCTGGACCAAAGACGGGGAGAAACTAGTGGTGAAGCCAGGAATGAGGATAAAGAACTTCAACAAGATGATTCATATCCCCAAGGCCTCCTTTGATGACATCGGTGAATACGTCTGCTCAGCTGCCAACAAGATTGGCTATACTGAGCGAACGATAATTGTCCAAGTCAAAGGTGAGTAACGTTAATTGTAGAAAACAATGTTGTTAAGTTGCTTATGAATGCATGGAACCCTATCGTTTCCGCTGTCTGTTTGGCAGCGGCTCCATTCTGGTTGGAGAAGCCGGTGGACTTGGTTTTGGCCCCTGAGGAGAATGGAGCCCTAGTATGCCGGTCTGACGGGATTCCCCGGCCTACTATTCGGTGGTTCATCAACGGCGAGCCATTAGACAGTAGGTTTGAATGAGCTCAGCAAAATAATGTGTTCTTAATACATATTGTTGTTTCTCTTTGGACAAATGAAATCATTGAAAGTCGCTTTGGAAAAAAAGCGTCCCTAAATGTAAATGTTACAGTGCTGTCAAATATGGGCCTGCAAAGCCCTTTGACTTTAACTGTGATAAAGGGCTATAGAAACAAAAACAATTACAATGGCAGACGCTTTTATCCAAAGCGACTTACATCGGTTAATAATACACACATTGACACACCGACGGCAGAGTCAACCATGCAAGGTGACAGCCAGCTCGTCAGGAGCAGTTAGGGTTAAGTGTCTTGCTCAGGGGACACATCGACACAGCTAGGAGGAGCTGGGGATCGAACTAGCAACCTTTCGGTTACAAGGCAACTGCTCTACCTCCTGAGCTAAGCCGACTCAAACATCTGCTCAACTTGACCACACTGAATAATGTAATGAGGTTAGACGCTAGTGTCCTTATAAGGCTGTTGACTGTATTAACTGTGCCAGTGTTGTATATATGTTTCTGTGTGTGTCTTTCCCAGCTGCCCTCCCCCATCCCAGCAGGCACATGTCCGGGGACACATTGAGCTTTCGCGGTGTGACGATGGAAAACACGGGTGTCTATCAATGTAACGCCTCCAATCAGTTTGGTTACCTACTTGCCAACGCCTATGTCAATGTGCTACGTGAGTTCCCACCTCCTTGCCTTGCATCTCATGCTACAGTCAGGGCTCTACAAGTGATGCATCCTTCCGTCACTACGAGTAATGTGAACCAACACATGAGACAGCTAAAGCCATAGCTATGGACCATCATGAATGCTCTTCATGTGTCTGAATACGTTTTTCAGTTATATGTATGCTCTTACAGGAGGATGTGCAAGCGTTTCACATGTGTATTCATACCACCAGGAGTAGCTATCAGGTGGGTGAGAGCGTATCAATTGGAATGCCGATATTTTGGTTCTCCAGTGCCTGACTTGCGATGGTACGATTATATTCACAAAAACTAAAAACGCCAGATTCCCCTCAACAGCTGATTCAGGTTTGCATCTGTAAAAGCGTATCTCTCATTTGGCTTTTCTTCCACGTAGGAGTAAGTATGGGCAGGGGAACCTGGAAGGCCACCGCTTCAGGACCCACAGTAATGGCACCCTGGAGATTAAGCAGATCAGCTTGGAGGACACGGGCACGTACATGTGCATCGTGACCAACATCGCGGGCAGGGACGAGAGCCAGATCAGAGTAGAAGTGAAAGGTGGACATGCACCACGATAACTGTTACCCTTCCACAGATTCTTATCCTTTCCTAGCCGTACAAGGTGGCTGTAGAAACCGGCACTCTTTGTTCCCGCCTTCCGGTTTAAATGCCGACCTTTACCTTGGAATTTCATGCACACATACCTATGAAACACTCTTACATTCACTATTGAAACGCTCTCACCGTCACTACTGAAATTACTGGTGTGAATACTACATGTGAAACGCTTGCACATCCTCATGTAAGAGCATACATACATATAACTGAAAAACGTATTCATACATTTGAAACATTTATACAAATATGTGCTTGCATGAGTGTTTCAGATAGATACGTATAAATGTTTCACTTGTATGAATGTAAGCATTTCATATGTATGTGTATATGCCACAGAGGTATGTATGTATGCGTGTGTGTTTCTCATATGTATGTGTAAGTGTTTCAGAAGAGTATGTATGTATGTGTGAGTGTTTCAGTAGTGAGTGTGTGAGCGTTTCAGTAGTGAGTGTAAGAGTGTTTCATAGGTATGTGTGTGAGAGTGTCTCAATTAGTTATGTCCTAAACGGCCCCTCATAAACTGTGCCAGTGTTGTATATATGTTTCTGTGTGTGTCTTTCCCAGCTGCCCTCCCCCATCCCAGCAGGCACATGTCCGGGGACACATTGAGCTTTCGCGGTGTGACGATGGAAAACACGGGTGTCTATCAATGTAACGCCTCCAATCAGTTTGGTTACCCTAATTGCCAACGCCTATTCTCAATGTATACGTGATTACAACATCCTACTTGCATTCTCATTGATACATCATGGCTCTACATTTCTGCATCCTTCCTTAGCATGTGATAGTATATGTTAACACAACACATAAGACAGCTAAAGCCATAGCTATGGACCGACATGTATACTCTTGGTGTCTGAGACGCAACTCCACCTGGATCATACATCCCAGGAGAGCAGTATCGAGATGACGGCGGTACTGCGCATCAGACGGTGGGCGAGAAGTCGGCTTGCTGCCTCTGGTGTGTGTAACGGCGTGTGTTGAGCGCGACATGCCCCAGGTGGGCTCAGTTAACGCCGTAATTCAACGTTTCTGCCTCCACGCAGCGCCGCCAACCCCCCGCAACCTGCAGCTTCGACCCCGAGGCGCGTCGGCTCGGCCTGGGTGCCCGGGGCCACCCGCCCATTTACAGGTCACCGACCTCAATAGCCTCACACTCCTTCTACTTTAGCCAGTCTTGTGTTTCTGCTGGACAGCCCGAGGCCCGTGCGGAATACGTACGGATTGTTCATGGGGGAAATAAGACTGATATAAGGTTTTTATTACAGTGTAAATGCCATCGCTGTGAGGACTTCCTTGATATTTGCACGGATTACAGTCTAACTGTTTCATCAGTCAGTCGATGTCAGTGAGTTAATCAGGCTTTATCTCCCTCTCAGACAGGTGCCCCAGTTAGGCGAGAGGAGCTGGTGCTCCGGCCAAGTGGAGGAACTGTCACCTACCCGGAACCTCAATCGGTCATTTTCCTGCAGTTGACGCTACACCTTACGAGTTCGGGTGATTGCGTCAACGCCATCGGCCAGCAGGCCAGCGGGTGTCTTCAGCTGAGGACGGGCGGGGCGGTTAAGGTTTACGTCAACCGGGGAGAAGCAGGGGTTGAGTGATCATAATTCACTGCCCTTATCATATTCTTATGTGTCCGGTTTGCCCCTCGCCCGGACGTCTTCAAGGACATCGGGCGGTGGGCTGGAGGACAACATGGAGATCGCTGGGGGTCTGTTCCTGGGGTTAATCCTCTGATTGTTCTTAAGGCGCGTGTGTTTCTGTTTTGATTCGTCCCCTGTTTGACTGGTTCGTCCCCATGGTGGTGCGTGTCTCCCAGCGCTGACATTTACCGGCATGACGGCCTTTGAAGAGTACTGTGTGGTGGAAGGGGGACCCAGAGGGTGACAGAACGCACACCATGTGGCACTGAGATATACATCTACGACGCGAACCCTTACCCCTATGGATTCGTCCAGCGCGGTCGACAGCTTCGGTTCTGGGCCGAGTCCAGGTCTGTCGTACTTGGAGGAAGTGAGTGTTGTGTT
>OLKM01000439.1:0-7500 GCA_900291075.1 Melanogrammus aeglefinus
ACCTCCGTTTTAAGGAGTAGTTTTAAAGCACAACAAATGCTAACTGACAGAGCAATTGGGCCATTCTTGTTTCTAGCTGTTTGTTGGGCGATCGAATAACAGATATATTCTGTATACACACACACACACACACACACACACACACACACACACACCACACACACACACACACACACACACACACACACACACACACACACAGTCACACACACAGTCACACACACAGTCACACACACACACACACACACACACATACAGTCACAAGACAGCGAGACAGAGTTCATCTGTGTGTCAACAAGCACTCCATTCTCAAGACCCTTACAGGGTTCTGCTGTCATGGCAACACTGTTGAGAATGCTAGCTTTATCAAAATCAAGTGTTGTCCAAAACAACCAAAACATACACACATTCTTTCTTTCCATGTGTGAAAAAATCATTAACATAACGAGTAGGAAACTCCAGGAAAGTATTATAGAGTTGAGTAAAGTATTCTAAAACACAACGTCCTCTAGAGTATATGAAAATATTCTCTAGAACATACAGTATTGAAGAACATAGGAAAAGCATTCTAAAACTTGGAAATGTATAAGTAGGAAAGTAGTAGAAATTAGATCAGTCTCAATTACGCATTCATTTCTATATAACACACATACCGTCCATTCAGGCATGCATACCTCTGTATGTTCACGTGCAAAAACCACATGCATTTCGGATCCACACGAACCAACCTTTCAAACCCTTAGTATATTGTTAAGAATAAATAGGATATAACTACAACATAAATATAATCATAATATAACTATAGACTACTAGAGCTTCAAACAACTATACTTTATTATATCTTTAGACTTTAAACTAGAGTAACATAAATAAACTTTATAATAGTATTAGCCTATATAAATGAGACTTTATACTAGAGTAACATAGATAAACTTTATAATATTATTATATATAATGAGACTTTATACTAGAGTAACATAACTAAACTATTTTACGAGAAAAGCTGATGAACTCCTTGAGGTAGGCCTATTTGGTTGCTCGTTCGGATTAATATTATAATGATTATTACATCTCTATATCGTGACGACATTTCAAAACTAAAATTCGTTTTACAAAGCTCCGTTAAATCGGTAAAAAAAACTTGGGAGGGGGTTAGTTTTAAATGTTGGGAAACTCACCAAGATATCCGACGTGATGCTGTCCGCGTTTCTGGACCTCCTGATGCTCGCCCCGAGGCGTCGCTGTGCTGCGTCTGCGCATGCGTGCGTATTTGTTTCTGCGCCTGCCTCCGTGTTTTTGTGACGCTCGCTTGCGAAGTTAATTTACACTAATTTATTATGTTTAAATCAGTTTAACTGCGGTGAGTATTAGTACTGTGCTAAAATGTCTGTGGTAATATTTCAGTACTATAGTATTTTAGGGTGGCACTATATTAGTTTGTAGAACTAGTAGTAGCTGTCTTAGGAAGGCCTAGATAGCATTTATCAGTGTCATAAAGTTGTGTCTTTCTGTTTATTTCAATAAAAAACAACAAGGATAGTTATATTTAACAAACATTTTATCATTATTATTATCATCATCGTCATCATCCAGTGTAGTATCATGACAGTTCCAAACTGAGAATTTGCTGTCTTCTGCACCAGCTGACCTCTGAGGACAAGGTCAGCTGACCTATGGGGACAAGGTCAGCAGACCTATGAATAAGCTGTTTAGAGATTATTAAAGCTCTGACATCTTAACTATCTTCAACGTGGCTGATTCAGTGCACTTCTGTCTTCTGTCTGTCTGTCTCAGTGAAAGACGGTCTGTCTCCAGCGTTTGTCCGGGAGGAAGGGCCAGAGACAGGAAGTGATGGTGTCGGAGAAGGGGCGAGGCTCCACGCCCAGACCCATCAACTGGAGGCGGGAACAGTCCAGCTGAGCGTTCTGTGGGCGAGAGACACCGGGGGGGGCCTCGGTCTGCTGGAGAGCGAGAGCGAGAGAGAGAGAGAGAGAGAGAGAGAGAGAGAGAGAGAGAGAGAGAGAGAGAGAGAGAGAGAGAGAGAGAGAGAGAGAGAGAGAGAGAGAGAGAGAGCGAGAGAGAGATTTACTACTTTAAAATGTGCGTATCTATAGATCGATTGAGAAATACTGTATATCTTTAATATTTACTGGTATGAGATGTGTATATATACATATATTTAATACTAACTGGAATGAGGTGTGTGGAGGGCAGGTTAAAAGCCGTTGCCATGGCGACCGCCATCTGAAACTTGGTCATCTGCTCCTTAGAAGAGAAGTGGAAGATACCCTGGACAGAAGCATCCTACACACACACACACACACACACACACACACACACACACACACACACACACACACACACACACACACACACACACACACACACACACACACACACACACACACACACACACACACACACACAGGTGATTGAAACTTGTACCTATTAGTAGTTTCTGTAGTAGCATGAGCATAATTAGCAGTAACATTAACCTGTAGACTGTTGTGTAAAATGCAGTACTAGTCGCACATATTCTGTATTAGTATTAACTGCTGTACTAGTACAGTACAGTACAGTACCTGCAGCCTTCGCTCTGCGATGTTCCTACAAACGGCTGCAACGTCGCCGGTGTAGGTCGGGAACCTCTGCTGGCAGTGGTCCAGGACGTAGCTCTCTGCTGCCCCCTGCTGCACGCCCGGCCACAGCACAGTCACTGCACTCTCCGCCACGCTCTCCACCTCCCCATAGAGGATCGGGACCCTGAGCACCACGGCGCCTACAACACACACACAGTAAATACACCAGCATATATATATATATAATAGAGAGAGAGAGAGACAAACACACACAGAGAAAGAGAGAGAGAGAGAGAGAGAGAGAGAGAGAGAGAGAGAGAGAGAGAGAGAAGAGAGAGAGAGAAGAGAGAGAGAGAGAGAGAGAGAGAGAGAGAGAGAGAGAGAGAGAGAGAGAGAGAGAGAGAGAGAGAGAGAGAGAGAGAGCCTACCTGGGCATTGGCGGAATGTCTCTCGCTCTCCCGCCAGCTTGCTGCGTCCATATTGGTTGAGAGGGTTTGGGGCGTCGTCTTCTCCATAAGGGGGGCGTCGCCCATCAAACACATAATCCGTACTGATGTACAGGAAGACCACACCTGCTGCCGCTGCCAGAGCATGACCAGCCAATCAGACATCAGACACAATCAGCCAATCAAAGAGCAGGAGAGTGTCACAGGAGTAGGATGAGACTTCAAACCTGCTTCCTTGGCGAGTGCCCCTGTGGCGTGGACGTTGAGGTTCTCCGCGGCCTCTGGGTGGCGCTCCACCACATCTGGTCTCCGCTCCGCCGCACAGTGGACGATCACATCTGGCTGAAGACCATCACACACATATCCATAAGACTCACCTGTACACTGATTCAGGACAGATCCATGATTTCTCGCAGCAATGTCGGGGTTGCTGGCTCATGAGCTCTAGCGCCACCAACAGGTCAAAGTTGGACATGCATTCATGTTTTTACTTTTTTTTTACCCATTCATCCAATATTCACAAAAAACGTATCATTGATATAGGATTATTCAACACATCCTATGTCGTTGCTTTGCGCCATGATGGGTTCTCCGCCATCTTTGTTTATGTCAAAAACTCATATCACAAATGTTGTCCAATCATCTCGAAAACTTGGCACAGATGATCTTCAGGCCATGGCTGACAAAAATCATCAAATACATTTTTCAAATTCAAAACCGTTTGGCAATCAAATTTGACCGCGAAGCCGCCAAACAGGAAGTAAGCCAATTTCTCAGCAGCCCTTTGGTGACCTTTGACATCTAGGGGGTGCTGTAATTAATGAAGATGTGTTTTAACTCCTCTCTCTACACATAAGTATATTTTAAACTAATTTTCAATGTATGCTGCCTATCAGACCACCCCATTTTGCTACTAAATTATTTGTCATGGAAACATCCGCAACAACCAATCAAATTAGACTGCGAAGCCGCCAAACAGGTAGTAAGCCAATTTATCAGCAGCCCCTTGACATATCATAACCAGCTAATAAATTATTTCTCATGGAAACATCAGAATTTTGCCACCATGTTGAAAGTTGTCAAATTCAACAGTACATATCTACAGGCAAAAAAATCTGTCCAATCTTTATGAAACTTGCCATACATGACCTTCGGACCAAGCTGAACAAGTGTGCCAAACAGCTTTTTCAAATTCAAAACCGTTTGGCCGTGACAGCCAAACAAACTTGACGGCAAAGCGTCAAACAGGAAGTAAGCCTGTTCTCAGCAACTCTTTAACATATCATGGCCAAACTTGGCACATAGACTCATGACATCATTTTGGGGACACCCAAACAATTTCGTGGCCTTTGACCTCAGGGTGACGTCAAACAGGAAGTGGGCTTATATCTCTGCGAGGCCTTCATTTATCCAAACCAAACTTGGCTCATAGTCTTATGACCCAATCCTGATGATATCCAAATAATTGGGCATCATCAACGCCTAGGAGGGCGTTGTTAGCATTAAGTCTATTCCAGCCCTTAGAAAGCAACTTCAATGTATTTTCATTGTGATAACCATTTGCCAATATCTTTCATTGTATGCCATGGGAGTCTATGGCAGCCCATAAAACGCCTTGGTAAAAAATTTGAAATTTGGCATACTGAATCAGGACTCCCTCAAAGCAATTTCGGGTTCACTAGCTGAAGAGTTCTAGTGACACCAACAGGTCAAGTTGGACATGTATTCATGTTAATAACTTTTGACCCATTCATACAATTGTCACAAACAATCCTTGGGCCAAGCAGAGTTCAACGGCCGCTCAATTTTTTATGTTTTGCCTGGTACACTTTTAATTTCTTGTAGTTTTTAAAAAATAAAAGACCTGTGATACAATTTTTTTTTAAGACATTTATTTTTGTTTGGTTGTTTTGCTTTCTTTCTTTTTATCTGTAAAGCCCTTATAGATCTGTTTAAAAAAGTGCTGCATAAATAAAGATTATTATTATTATTATCATACACTTTTATATACATATACATATATACTATATTTATCCATGTATACGTTTATTCATATGCACATATTATATGTATATATATATAAACACATATATGTATATGAATACATTTATATAGGGCCATATATACTGTTGGGGACGAAATACTTTTAGAATGACAGGCAGACAGACAGAAAGTTAGACAGACGGACAGGTAAGCTGAATCTCAAAGACAGACAGACAGGCAGGCAGGCAGACAGACCTTGTGCTGGTTCAGCAGGCTCCTCACAGCCTCCTCGTCCAGGAGGTCACAGCGCAGTAAGGAGCCGCAGGCCCTGCTGTAGGCCGTCCCCACCGCCCTCCACCCCCCCTTCTGGAACTCAGCCAGCACCGCCCGACCCAGCAGGCCCGAGGCCCCCGTCACCAGCACCCCCCGGCCACTAGGGGCCGCCACTTCCTCCTGGAAAACACACAAAGACAGACACACGCTGCGTATTAACAATCTGCGTGCGTTCACCTGTTCCTAATTTTTTTTTATATAACGCAATCTTTAGATAACTCTATCTTTTGGGAAAACTTTATATTTTTCATAAGCTAATCCCTTCCATAATTGTATCTTATTTAATTTATCTTAATGATAACTATGTATTTCATAACCTTTTATTTTTCATACCTTTATCTAGGGTTGAGTTCAAGTTCACGTTCAAGTGCTTTATGAAACCAAAACAAACATGCAGTAGTCATTGCTGACAATAAAAATTCCAGTTTTCTTATCTCTCCCTCACAGTGCAGGGACTGGGAGTAGTATACAGTATATTTTTTACTGACGCTGAAGTGCAGAACACAAGAGCACAACCACACACACACACACACACACACACACACACACACACACACACACACACACACACACACACACACACACACACACACACACACACAAATCACCTTACCCCAGGCACACAATTCTAAGGAAAATCAGATACATAAATCTTACGGAGATACTTACTGACAACACTATATGTGTGTCGTGAACATACACACCAAACTATTTATTTACTGTATGAGTAATATGAAGGAGGATAGCAGTTTCTGTTTTGTTTTTTTAATTGAAAGCCGAAGAAGGTACGAAGTAGAGAATACAATTAGAATAAATTGAGTAAGTAAAATAACAAGAGAGTGATAATATTAACATTGTTTCTAGTTGTATATGTACAGTAGTGTGGGTAGTGTCTGTGTAAACAGATTCTGGAATCTATTTTATAAAGGCTTGTAAAACGAATTATACACTTATATACACAATATCAATCTATACTATACTACTATTTGACAAAAGGAACAGGTTAGGCTCGATGAGTCTGATGGTCAGAGAACCTACACAGTAACTCGATTATAATGCAATAGTTAAGAGTAATTACCTTCACCAACGCAACATGTCCCGGGCTGAAGGAAATCCTCGAAGCCATGGGATCACAAACTCTCTGTCTCTGTTCTGTAAGGTTTTAACTCTGCTGGAGATCTAAACCATAAACTCTATTTTGCAATTGTTATTCCGTTTATGTAATCCATAATTTCAATGGTATCGTCACTGTCGATATTAACTGTGTTCAGTGGGTATAAACCCTAGACTCTATGGTAGCTAGTCACTATTCGGTAGGTAATATAATATAATATAATAAACTCGATTGTATGAATAAGCTGTCGATGGTCTTTCCTCGTAAACGTCAACGCTATATCGTCGGGTTGTTTTTATGAGGTAACCAGGAAGTGGTCAGGTGTGTTTAGGAGGTAACCAGGAAGAAGCAAGCTCTTTACCGCAAAGCGATCAGAACGGTCGCAAACATGCGGTCCGATTTACGAAAACGACGAGACAAAATCATTACAGGAGGCCCTAGAAAGTAACTTCCATTATTCATATATTTAAAGTTGAAGTACATTCATTATTTTGTGATTCCCATCTTTCTGGATTATATTATATGACATACCGACGGTGATACCACTCCAGAGCAGCAGGCGGCGGTGGGGAGCATGGGCGTGGTCACGGCGTTTCGCTATCTGGATCGCATGGAAGAGCTTTGACGTCACACCCGGAAGCACAGCGACGAGAAGCCGCAAGGTAAAGATAGAAAATGAAAACATTATAACAGTAACATGATATTTAACATGATATTGATTAATATTAATAGTTTTTTAAACACACATTCATTTCACTTCCGTCCTAGTATATTAATGTCCCTTAGTATTCTGTCGATAAGTTACAACATGTTGTGTATTATAGTATATTTCTCTCATTGTAGAAAATTGAAATAGTATTGTAATGGTAGTAATTCTAATGATAGTATATATATTTAGTCTATGGAGAGTATTATAGTATATTATTCCAATGGGAGAGAATTGTAGAATATGATTAGAATGGGAGAGTATACTATAGTATTCTACTGGAATAATATTGTACCATAGTATTTCTTATGCAGTTGTATAGCTGTTGAAAAACTGTGT
>OLKM01000439.1:12500-22500 GCA_900291075.1 Melanogrammus aeglefinus
TTATAAATACATACACTTCTATTTATACCGTTCAAAAGCAGCGTGTCTCCTTTGGGACTTCCGTGGGTCGTGTTTCCATGGCGTCGCCATTTAGCCGCGCTACAACTTCCAGCCCCGCTCCAAACCTTGGCGCGCATCGCAGCGCCATTACCTCTCATAACACTAAACCCAGAGCCAGACCTAAGCTACGCTGCCCCCCACGGGGGTCCGTGGCTCGTCTGGTGGGCGACCGGCGGCCACATCAGGGATCTGCCGTAACCGCGTCACCCACTCAGATTGAGAGCGGACCCGAGAGCCACGGACTTCCTCCACACAGCACTTAGGAGATACTGCAGTCCTGCTCGTTCCATCACACATGTTATCCCATTCAACCGTTTCAGAAATGAAATGTCTCCGTCGCGACGGCCCGATTTAAAATGTTACATGGTGGCACAGCTCCACTCTAACATGATTTGGGGATTTTTGTTTATATGCTCGTCCTTACCATAAACGTACCATACCGAACCGAAAACCCTGACCATAAAACTATGTCTATGAATCTATAGATAGCTTTATATACATACACATCTATAGATAGCTATGTATACAGAGAAATACCGGGATATCTATCTATAGATATCTATATCTCTCTCTTTGTTTCCATGTCTACCAGAGGTTACCTCGGGAGATTGAGGAGAAGAACGAGCGACTTAAGGAGGAGATGATGGGTAACTAACCCTGTCATATGTCTAGTTCTGTAGCCCTAACCCTGTCATCTAGTCTAGTTCTGTAGCCCTACTCACCCTGTCATCTGTCTAGTCCTGTAGCCCTACTAACCCTGTCATCAGTCTAGTCCTGTAGCCCTACTCACCCTGTCATCAGTCTAGTCCTGTAGCCCTACTCACCCTGTCATCTGTCTAGTCCTGTACCCCTACTAACCCTGTCATCAGTCTAGTCCTGTAGCCCTACTCACCCTGTCATCAGTCTAGTCCTGTAGCCCTACTCACCCTGTCATCTGTCTAGTCCTGTAGCCCTACTCACCCTGTCATCTGTCTAGTCCTGTAGCCCGACTAACCCTGTCATCAGTCTAGTCCTGTAGCCCTACTAACCCTATCATCATTAGGTGGTTGTAGGTCAACTGAAGGACCAGGGCCACACGTTATGGATTGTTGTATCATTATAGTCCTGTAGTGCTCCAGTCATCTTATAGGGTGCTGTGGTTCATTATAGTCCTGTAGTGCTCCAGTCATCTTATAGGGTGCTGTGTTTCATTATAGTCCTGTAGTGCTCCAGTCATCTTATAGGGTGCTGTGTTTCATTATAGTCCTGTAGTGCTCCAGTCATCTTATAGGGTGCTGTGTTTCATTATAGTCCTGTAGTGCTCCAGTCATCTTATAGGGTGCTGTGTTTCATTATAGTCCTGTAGTGCTCCAGTCATCTTATAGGGTGCTGTGTTTCATTATAGTCCTGTAGTGCTCCAGTCATCTTATAGGGTGCTGTGGTTCATTATAGTCCTGTAGTGCTCCAGTCATCTTATAGGGTGCTGTGTTTCCAGGTAAGCTGAAGGACCTGGGCAACATGTTCCTGAGACCGTTCGGTCTGTCCACCAACAACTTCCAGGTGAACCAGGACCCGGCGGGGGCCTACTCCATCAACTTCGTCCAGGGCGGCGGCAACAACAACAACAACACATAGCGCCGTGGAAACCGGTCCCACCCTAGCAACCAACAGACAGTAACACAGGAGGCGTACAGAACTAGAACGGGTGTGAGTGTGAGTGTGTGTGAGTGTGTGCATGCATGTTTAACCGAGATATTGGAAGTCAGAATAAGAAGAGAATCCTCTCACCGTGGCTACCTGATCACCATGGCGACCGGATCACCGTGGCGACCGGATCACCGTGGCGACCGGATCACCGTGGCGACCTGATCACCGTGGCGACCTGATCACCGTGGCTACCTGATCATCGTGGCTACCTGATCACCGTGGCGACCGGATCACCGTGGCGACCGGATCACCGTGGCGACCGGATCACCGTGGCGACCGGATCACCGTGGCGACCGGATCACCGTGGCGAACTGATCACCGTGGCGACCTCATCACTGCGGCCACCCGATCACTGTGGCGACCGGATCACCGTGGCGACATGATCACCGTGGCGACATGATCACCGTGGCGACCTGATCACCGTGGCGACCTGATCACCGTGGCTACATCATCGCCGTGGTGACCTGATCTGAGCAGGCTGCAGTGTGTTGTCACCTGAAGGCGTAGGGGCGCAGGAAGATGGCGTCTGTAGACTACACGGGTCGGAGGAACAGGGCGGGACATCACGACACATGACATGTGAATGTTTGATCAACCGCTCTTTATTCTGGATCAATAAAGACCAAATAACACAACATAGTTTAAATCTCTCTTTAAGGCAGGACCGGGGGGTGGGGGGGGGGCGGGGGGTGCATTTCTCTTCACTCGATGAATAGAGGGGGCGGGATAACGGTATGGATTCATTCCACTGGGTGTAAAAATCAGCTGTCAATCACCCGGTCTGCTGGGTCACATGACCCGAGCAGGTAAGAGGGGCAGGAGTCCGTGGAGATGATCCGGGGCTCCGAGCGGCGCTCCAAAGTGCGGCGGGAGGTGAACTCATGTACACGACGCGGGACAGTGATTCCACGGAACGCGTCCTCAAAATATTTAAAAGAGTTTGTGTACACCACGGTGGGGGGACGACGACGGGGACGAGAACACACAACGGCGGTGGGGGGTGGAGAGATTGTTTCTATGGTAACGTCAGGAGCATCTGCCTGTAGACAGCCTGAGTGTGTGCATCTCTTTATAAATATAGTTTCTTCATTCTCACCCTAACAGTTAAATAAAAACAGGTCAGCTGTGGCCCCTCCCGCCTCCTGATTGGACCGTCAGCCACCTCAACACCAATGGCAGCCGGGATCTTCCCCCGCATCAGCAACCCTTCACCGTGGCAACGCTAGAGAGAGAGAGAGGGAGAGAGAGAGTCACCGTGGAAGCACTAGTGAGGGAGTCACATTAGAACTAATCCACTAGAAGCATCTCCTCTAAACCTCTGGTTATACAAGACACCACACCCATTTACCTCCCCCTCATCTCCCCCTGCTCATAACCTCCTCCTCTTCTTCACCTCAGCACCTGCTCTCCATCATCACCTCCTTCTCACCTCCCCCCCCGCCCCATCACGTCTTTCGTCGCAATCACCACATCGATCCTCCATCTCCTGCCTACATGGTAGTTATCACTGTGCTAGTATTATGATGCTCTATAGTATTTTACCACACAACTACCATAGTACTGTGGTACAACTCACAGGAGTATCACAGGTCTACCATAGCACCGTGAACACTCCATACTAGTTTACCACAGTACTACGTACGTATTGTACGTTTGTACTATGCTACGTAACTAATCATGGCTGACTGTAGGGATGAGTACTGAGTATTCAGAGACGACAATATGTCCTACTCATCTGTTTGCAGTAAGATAATCTGTTCACTATCCATGCCCCACCCAAATGACCACAAGTATGGAAGCTCTTTATTTTATTGATTTATTTATGTTTTTGTTGGTTTTATTTTTGTTTTAAACATCAGAAAAAGACATTTATACAATTAGTCAATCGTTGATCTGGGAGTAAACAGTACTCTTGTCTGCAAACAGATGCTCCCGGGAATAAATTAAGAACAGAACATCATCCCTCCAACATCGATCTGTCACCTCTAACCTGGGCCACGACCCTACCCAGACCCCGACCGTACCCTAAACCCTAACCCTAGCACTCAACCCTGGACCTCCACCCTACCGTAGACCCCTTCCCTGGTTCACAACCCTACCCAGACCTAATCCCCAGACCTCAATCCTAAAGTAGACGACCTTAACCCTATCCTGGACCTCAGACCTACGGTAGACCCCAACCCCATACTACTAAACTAACCCGAGTGGAGCTCCTTCACTACCCTACTTAACTAACCCTGAGCCTACTGGACCATACTAAACTAACCCTAGCTTACTGGAGGAACTGAGCTGAGCTAACGTCTGGTGGGACAGAGTGTGAGGGAGGGGGGGGGGGATGGGGTTGGATCGTTTCCCCAAGGTCAGAGGTCAGACAGAAGGATGTGGTCACTCCTCTAGCAGGAAGATCAAGAGATGAGAACCAATCAGATCTAACGACGCGTCACAGCATTCTGGTGGGGGAAGGGGAGGGGGAAGTGGGGGGTTCAGTTCTTCAGCAGAGTTCAGAGGTCAACAACCAACCCCCTTACCCTGCCCACAAGAGGGCGGGGCTTCAGGGTTTAGGCAATGGGCTGCAACTGCAACCAGAAACCAGCACTCAGCCTGTGTGTGTGTGTGTGTGTGTGTGTGTGTGTGTGTGTGTGTGTGTGTGTGTGTGTGTGTGTGTGTGTGTGTGTGTGTGTGTGTGTGTGTGTGTGTGTGTGTGCGCCATGTTTCCTATGCTTTAGTCTGTAGCCGTGTTCGAAATCGTTCCCTATTCCCTGTATAGTGTTCATGATATAGTGCACTAAACAGAGAACGATTTCGAACACACTGCGTGTGCGTGTGCGTGTGCGTGTGTCTGTGCGCGTGTCTCAGGCCTCCAGCTGGGTGAGCAGCGAGCGGACCCCCGGGGGGAGGGGCGTGGCCGCGCGCGCCGCCTCGGTGACGGCGCGGCGGTATGGGCCCCGCCTCTTCCTGTCGAAGCGGCTCTGGAAGCTCTCCAGGAAGGGCGCCAGCTGGGAGACGGGGAGGAAGGAGGTGGTGGGCGAGCCAAACCAGGCCACACGCGCCTCCTCCTCCTCGCGCCGGCCCCCCCCCCCGCCGCTGAGGGCCAGCACCTGGGCCGGCCACCAGGGGAACCCCGAGATCTTGGCCCACACGATGTCCCCCACGCACACGCCCCGCCCTGCTCCACAACGCCGCCCGCTCCGGCTCCGCCCCTCCCCCGGGGGGGCGGAGCCGGGGGCGGGGCCGTCCTCGGAGCCGGGGCCCTTGAGGGGGTCGAGGAGGAGCGAGGAGGAGGCCGGCGGGGGGGCGGGGGAGGAGGAGGAGGCGGGCGGGGCGGCGGGGGCTTTGAAGGCCACGCAGAGCAGCAGACTGGCCCCCCGCACCTCCTCCTGCTGCTCCTTCAGCACCACGGCCACGCTGGCCACCCCCGCGGAGGGGGCGGGGTGAGAGGCGGGCGGGGGCGGGGGCGTGGCCGGCGGGGGCGTAGCCGGCGGCGGCGCGGGGGCGGGGTCGTCGGTACGATACCTTTGAGGTTTGATGCGGAGGCGGGGGGGCAGCGGGGCCCGCGGCGGGGGCCCCAGCTGCTGGAGCCGCCGCGTGAAGTGGACCTTCTGGTGCTGCGTCGCCTCCTGCAGGGCCGCCGCCCGCGTCAGGGCCCGCGCGCCCCCCCCCGGGAGGGCGGGGGCCCCGGCGGGGGGGAGGGGCCCGGGGGCGGCGGCGGCGGCGGGGACGGGGGCCCCGGCGGGGCGGGGCTTCTTCAGGACGGGCCGCGTGGCCTTCAGGCGCCGGGTGGGCGGGGCCCGTAGCACGCGGCCCGAGCACGAGGGCGGCGGCGGCTTCACCTCAGTCCTCAGTTGCTTGGCGGCCGTGGAGGAGGCGGAGGCGGCGTCCGTGTGTCTCCTCCTCCGCGACGCCTCCTCTGCTCCTCCCCCTCCCCCCCGCCGGGCGTCCCGCGGGGCCCCGCCCCCGCCGGTCGACACCAGCCCCTTGCACTTGTCACACAGCAGCTGGCGGGGGCGGAGCTTGATGGCGTTCATGATGGAGGTGGGTGGGTCCTCGAAGCGGTAGCGCCGCTTCGGCCGCTTGATTTTGCGGGGAGGGGGCTGAGGTAAGGCCTGGTTGTAGGAGTCCCTGATGAGGAGAGGCGGGGGGTCGGGGCGCCGTCCTGAAACAGGGGGGGGGGCTTGGAGGTCCGGGGTGGCGGCGGCGGCGGCAGCGGCGTCTCGGCGACGGCGCCGTCCGCTTCCTGTGACGGCGGGGGGGCCGGCGAGGGGGCCGGCTTGCTCCTCTCAGGAAACACCGTGATGGGGATCCCGTAGGGGCCGAACCTGGGGGGGGACAGCGGGGTTAACATCTCCATGGTTACGTTAAGTTACACTCCCGACCTCGTCAGTGTTACCACGGGAACGCTCCCGACCTCCACGTGAACACTTCTGACCCTCAACGTGAACGCTTCTGACCCTCAACGTGAACGCCCGTGACCTCAACGCACCGGCCCAGAAGCCAACAGAAAGACCCCAGTCTGAACGTCACTCATTGCTCCTTCTGGTGTCTCGGCCTCGTCTGTCTGAGACTAACCCTACGCCCGACCCAGCTCCACCCATCATAGGCCTGGACGCCGACCTCTGTCGAGACGGGCGCCGCGGTGGTGCTGACCTCTGGGAGGACAGCCGCCAGACTCTGCAGAGGTCTCTGGTCCCTGAGGGGTGAGGCCCGGTCTCTGAGGGGGCGACAGGTCTTCACGAACGTGATGATGCGCGAGCCTGATGCTACGTGTGTACTGTAGATCCCAGGTGGTGTTTGTTTGTGCACGTGCGTGTGCATGCGTCTGCGTGTACGTGTATGAGTGTGTATGAGTGTGTGTTTTAGGTGTCCAAAAACGTTATCCAACAGTTATATTATATTGAGTAATACATTATTAATTTGTATAATAATAGCAAGGATATACACGATAAACATCCTGCAAGTTGTTATTCTCACGGTAAGAGCTGCTTTCATGACCTTCTTAACCAAATATGCTTTTTAATAGTTCTTAATGCGATATAATGAATGTTACTATAAATAGAATTGTCACCTTGAACCGCTATGTGTTGAACTGAATGTTATTCGTGAATCTAGTCTTATATGTGAAGTTTAACTTCAAAACAGCAGTCTACAAGACAACAGTAACCAGACTGAGAAGACAGCTCCACTAGGTTGTTTTGTGTTACTCTATTTAGTATTATGAACGGTGTTGTAATGAGAATCGGTTCTCAGTTCCCAGTTAATTTAATGACGCCTACATTAGTTTCCCGCTGCATAGTAGCCCCCTGCTTTACCTGCGGGACAGGTCCATCAGGACCCCCGAGAACACCTTCTCCCCGAGCCGGAAGGACACCACCAAGGCGTCGTCGATGATGTGGTCCAGAGAGACCCGAACCTCCGACCCGGCCGATAGCTGCTCGACGGATAGCGGCTCTGGTTTGGACTCTTCGTCCGGTTTGGACACTTCGTCCGGCGTGGACTCACCCTCTCGGACCTCCTGCTTTATGTTCATACTCTCGCCCGGTCCCCGCGGAGGCGAGGGACAGGACGAACCGGGTCTTGGCGAACCGGGTCTGGGCGAACCGGGTCTGGGCGAACCAGATCCGGGCGAACCGGGTCCGGGCCACTCGGACTCAGGGACCGGGGGATTCGAAGGGGTCAGGTCGCTGTCTACTACACAGCAGGTCGGTTGGGTTCTGGAGAACGCCCCGCAGGAGGTAGTGCTGTGATCCGTGGCTGCCGGTTCTATGTCCATGATGGTGGCGGTGCCGACGGGTGAGCTGGTCCGGTCCGGGCTTCTCCCCGGGACCGTGTCTACCCTAGCATCCTCCGTGTGCTCGGTCGGCATGGAGGAGGAGGAGGAGGAGGAGGAGGAGGAGGAGGAGGAGGAGGAGGAGGAGGAGGAGGAGGAGGAGGAGGAGGAATTGTCCGGCGGCCTCGCGTCCTCCGCGGTCAGAGAGGCGTAACTGAGGTCCGAGTCTTGGTGTACGATGAGCGGGTCCGCTCGGTTCTGGTAGTAGTCGTTCGCCGTGACGTTGGTGGTGGGCTCGGCGGGTTCTGCTAGGGACAAGCCGGCCTCCGGGGCGGCCGGGTGGGCTGGAAACGAGAGGAGGAACACGGCAGACGGCTGGGAGTCCGTCATGACACTCCGGTACTCCACCGGCCCGGGAGAGAACGGCTCCCCCGCCCCTACGGGTAGTGTCGGAGTGTCATTCGGGAACAGTTCGGTGTTTTCCTCGGTGTCGGTCGTCCGCGGGGGTGAGGGTGCTGTTGTTCCCGCCGCGGGCCCGACATGGCCGCATTCCTCCACCACGTCCCCATCCTTCAGCCCTCCGGGGCCAGCGGGATCGCTCACTGCGGCGTATTCTCGCCTAACGTCTGTCGGGAGGTCGTCCCCCGAGTATATCGTCTTACCCGGACCGGGTTCCAGTGGACCCGTGTCGTCTATTGCCGTCGCTGCGGTCGGAACCGACGCGGCTCCTGCTGGCTCTGCAGCCACGGCCGCCATTTCCCTTCCACTCTGCCTCCCGAAACTCCTCCCCTTCCCCGCTCAGCGCAAGACCCCGTCGCGACCCCCAGCGAGAAACACACTTAGGATTGGCCGGCAAGCTGTTGGGTCTCTGGTGATTGGTTCAGAGGCACGTCACTCAAAGGCTTCGTCATATGAATTTACTTTTGTGATTGGCTGCTTTCGTTTGTCCCCGTGATGCTCGGACAAAACAATGATCCAAGCCCTTTGATGAAACAAAAACATTAGCGGAGAAACCCTACCTGATAACAACTTTACTATAAATACGAAATACAATATAAATAAAACATTCAGTCACTCAGTTAGACAAATATATTATTCCCCACATTTAACCAAATGTAACACTTCTAGTCTACTAAACTATCTTTCTAGGCTTGTTTTCCCCACACAAAAGAATTAAGGCAGACATATATCCTCGGATAAGCAGGACTCATAAAACACGCATTCTGCTTACCTTAAACTCGGTCCTATACGCCGTCGCCTTAACATTTAGTTAGTAGTTAATGTCGAACAGACGACCCCCTCTGACCAGCAGAGCATGGGTACCAGGGTGAGGGTGCAGGTGGGGCCGATAGAGGGCGCTGTGGAGCCGGACAGCTGTCCATGTTTACACGGTCGGTCTTTATCGTCCTAATAGGGGACACTGGCTTCAGGACCCCAGGGTCGCTTTATTTCGGTATGTTTGGGTTTGTCGACTTGAGTCGGAAACATCGAGGAGCGCATTGAGGAATAATAAACCAGTATCATACCAGATTACTCTATGGTCCGAAGAGTTGTTGTAAAGGTTAATCCCATGAAAATAAGAATCGTTGGTGGAATGTAATTATTTCTAAATGGAGAATGTTTATGGGAGGCTGTGAAAGTGATTTCACCAAATCTCGACCATCAAAAAATGAACTGCACCACTCATCAACGTCAACACTCCCTGCTCTCCTTTCCTCTCTGTCGAATTATTCTTCAGACCCTGTTGTCATGGCCACTGTCATCTCCTATCTTAGAGACTTCACCTCCCCAGGTCCTATATAAGGACCTTCATCCGGCCTCGTTGGACTCACAGCTTTAAGGCTGGGCCTGTCCAGATGTAGCCAGCTCCCCACTGAAACTTTGTTGGTTCCTGTTAAGGACCTTTGTTTACAATTCTATTAGCCCTCGATGCAGAACCCCAGGTTGAGTTTGGGAAGCATAATATGAGAGGTACAGGCTGGCTAGCCTTTTTTATTTGTAGACTTTATCAGTTTGGATTTTATTTCATTGAAGACATTAAAAACAACCTCAATCAGCATTGACTACAGTATGTCCAGGTAATATAACACTACCAGCTAGTTTAAATGTTATGTACTGCAACTTTAATGTTTCCACACATTGAAAAGTTGTTTATTTGTTTAAAAATATGTAAACAGTTTCCTCTTCTGGCAAATTATGACTTGCAGCATGTCTTGGATTTAATGTAATAAGTTACATAATATACTTTATATAATATAATAATAAATACATGATATCATATATAATAATAATGTAGCATAATGATACATAGATAATATATAATAATATGATAACCTAATGATACTTATATAATAATATAGAACATAATATATATAATCGTAAAATAATTATCAATACTATAATATAAAATATTTATCATATAAAATATGATAAATATATATAACATAATATATTTAACATAATGATAAATTTATAATAATATTAGATAAG
>OLKM01000439.1:30000-37500 GCA_900291075.1 Melanogrammus aeglefinus
TGAACATGGTCCTGCATCACCTAGAGAACCGTCGACATGAGATATCCAGTAAGACCACATTGATCACTAACTGGAAAACATCACACATGACATCACGTTACAAATATGAGGAAGTTATGGAGTTCTGAAAAAAGTTTACTTACTACACACGTGTCCTCCATGTCCGTCATGAAGCTCCTGCTCTTCCTTCTGCTGCTTCTCCTCCAAATACCTGGTGTGTGCAGTGTGTGTGGGTGTGTGTGTGTGTGTGTGTGTGTGTGTGTGTTTGTGTGTGTGTGTGTGTGTGTGTGTGTGTGTGTGTGTGTGTGTGTGTGTGTGTGTGTGTGTGTGTGTGTGTGTGTGTGTGTGTGTGTGTGTGTGTGTGTGTGTGTGTAGTGTGCAGTGTGTGTGTGTGTTTGTGTGTGTGTGTGTGCCTGTGAGTGTGTGTGTGTGCGTGTGGTGTGTGTGTGTGTGTGTGTGTGTGTGTGTGTGTGTGTGTGTGTGTGTGTGTGTGTGTGTGTGTGTGTGTGTGTGTGTGTGTGTGTGTGTGTGTGTGTGTGTGTGTGTGTGTGTGTGTGTGTGTGTGTGTGTGTGTGGGTGAGTTAATAAAAAAAAAAAAAGAAAAGGTTTTTCTTAGACTTTAACCCTCACATGAAGACAGGAAGAGAACATTTTACAGGACAAAGGTCAAAATTACCTGATACCTTCAGATCAATAACTACCTAAGATATCAATACCTCCTTATACCTATGAGATCAATACCTCCTGATACCTATAAGACCTAATACCGAACAGATCAATACCTCATGATACCCAAGAAATCATTACCTCCTAATACCTAACAGATCAATAACTAATACCTTACTACAGATCAATACCTCCTGATACCTAAAAAATCAATACATCCTAATAACTAAGCGATAAATACCTCCTGATAACTAAGATCACCACCTCCTAATAGCTAGCAGATCAATAACTAATAATAATAATAATAATAATAATAATAATAATAATAATAATAATAATAATAATAATAATACACATAATTTGAGGGCGCCTTTCTCAGCACCGTACAAAGGTACACAAAAGTCATTAAAAAGAAACAACAATAAGATTAAAAAAATCATAACAAAAGTAATAGACAGTAGATAGTAATTGGCATCAGGTGGAATCGGCGGTTTTGAACAGATGGGTTTTGAGTTGTGATTTGAAATGAATCGATGTTTCTGAGTTGGTAAGGAATGGTGATGAATGCCAGAGACGGGGCGCAGAGCGGCTGAATGCCCTGTGCCCCGTGGTGGCGAGACGGGCAGAGGAGACAGACAGGTGTATGGAGGAACAGGATCTGAGGGAGCGGGAGGAAGTTGGAACATGGACGAGGTCGGACAGATATGGACGAGGTCGGACAGATATGGGGTGGGGGGGGTGGGCGTGGTTGTGGATGGCCTTGAACGAACAGGAGGACTTTGATTACGGAACCGAACCGGTGGAGCTGTCGGGAGGACAGGGATGGTGTGGTGGAAGATTTATGATGCGGGCAGTTTATACCTCAATACATCCTTATACCTTACAGATCAATCACTAATACCTAACCGATCAATGCATCAAAATACCTCAAACAGATCAATAACTAATACCGGACAGATCAATAACTAATACCGAACAGATCAATAACTAATAGGCTACCGAACAGATCAATACCTTAATGCCTAACAGATCAATGCCTCACAGATTAATTATCTTACAGGGTCGTTTCTTGAGATAAACAGTACATTGTATATTGTTTAAGTGATTGCCAACAGGATCTATCAAGCTAAAATAACCACTACACATAAGAGGGATCCACTGCCGAATACCTTTTCAGGAAATAGTCATAAAGTGCGTCAACTTTATTAAAACCTCAAAGTAGACTAGGTACCAGTACTGACAACATACTTTGTTGAACGGTTCAATCTGTTCAGACATTCAAAGAGCGGTTACATCTATTGAGCTGAGTCTGGGTGTGATGCAGCATTGAGCCACACGATGGCAGCAAATGTACACTTTGTTAGAATACTATTACTCAATACAATACTCGAAGCGTCCGCTTCATCCTGTTCCACGGGCTCGGTCCAAGCTACATAATTAAATATGTCCAATCGTTTCCTCATTAGAGAATCGGATCCACGGTTGTTCGATTAATTTCGTCAGTTTTATCTCATTGGTTTCATTGGATAATAAATGTATGGTATTGTTAAAAGGTGACTTGTGTTGAAATTATATTGTTGAACACGCGGTAGCAGTAAACCTTACGAGAATGAGAACATTGTAAGTGTAGTAGCCTATTTTCTAATATTGATGATTTATGATACTTTTTTCATTTAAACATAAAATGTGTTGGTTTAGTTTTCTGTGTGCTGTAGTTGTTGGTTTAATCGTAAACTTGTTGAATGTTGGCAGATATGCCTAAATGTCTCCCCTAAATACTATTCAAATTTGTGATGAAAGCAGAAGTAAAAAAAAAGTAAATCTTGTAAACACTTTCATTTGCATTATTCTCAAGTTTATTCTTTCTTGCATTCATGTTTTCTTTCCTTTATTCATTATTTATCACACATTAACCTCCCTGTATTTTTTAAATACACATTATCCATAATTTATTCATTATTAAATGCATGTTAACCTTCCTGTATTTGTTAAATACACAGTATCCTTCATGTATTCATTAAATACACATTATCCTTCTTTTTATTCATTATTAAATATACATAATCCTTCCTTTACTAATCATTCAATAGACATTATCCTTAATGTATTCATTATTAAACACAAATTATCATATGTTTATTTATTATTTGCAAGTACACATCATCCTTCCTTCATTCATTATGATTAGATTTCTCTCTCAAGCTAAATAACATAATGTAAATATAGAAGAGGTCTTGCTGGTTTAAAGGAAATTAAGAGTAAAAAAATAGTCGTTTTTATCATTGGTACATAGTTTGGAGTTTCCCAACACTAACACATGTTTCAGCTCCACATCTGCAGTTTCTATATGATCTATATCTATACCTCTGTGATAACAGGCAGCGAAGACCCTCTGACCCTCCACCTCAACGATCTGTGACAGCCCGACAAGAGACCAGCAGAGACACCAGTAGAGACACCAGTAGAGACACCCGTGACACCAGAGACACGGGAGACACCAGCAGAAACACAAGTGATACCAGAGACACAAGAGACACCATCAGAGACACCAGCGACATCAGGTATACCAGAGACACGAGAGACACCAGCAGAGACAAGAACAGAGTCACCAGTGATACCAGAAATACAGGAGGCTCCAGCGACACCAGTGACACCAGCAAACCGCCTATCTCTCTGCTTGGATGCTAGACCGACTCTTCTGCGCAGATGCCTGTCTATCTGCTGGGCTGTTACACCTGGCCTCCAGCGTACCGGCCTGTCTGTGTCTGTCTCTCCTGTCGCCAGAGGCGAGGGAATGTAGTTCTCCTCCTGGCCAGCGGGGGAGCTGTGTTGGGGTCGAGGGGGAGGGCCTGGAGACCCGGGTCCGCTGGACTCCCTCCACCCCCCCCTCGCCAGCCGTGCAGCGCTCAGGAAGGAGTCCGGGGCTCCTCCGAGGCCCCCGGACGGAGCTGAGGACCAGAGGGGAAGCACCTTCCCTGGGACGCACACTTCCTCCATTTGAGTCTCACTGTGGATTAGAGCAGATTATAATAGTCCAGATTAGATTAGAACAGATGAGATTGGTTCAGATTAGAACAGATGATATTAGTTCAGATGATATTAGCTCATATTATATACGACCAGATTAGATTAGTTCAGATTAGTTGAGAGCAGTTTAGATTAGATCAGATTAGATAATTTGATTAGATCAGATCAGATTAGATCAATTTCAATTAGATTAAAATCAGATTAGATTAGACCAGTTATATTAGATCATATCAGATTTGATTAAATGAGATTAGATCAAATTCGATTAGATTCTATATAAATTTAGAGGCTTCTTTTTGGGCTAATTTGGTAGTGTCAGTAGCCCAAGGGGGTCTCCACCTGGGCCTGTTGCTGAGGGCCCCAACAGTGCAGTGCCCTGTGTTGTTTGGATGAACGCTGTTGCATATAGTGTACTAAAAGTATATACTAAATCATTTACATACTATTCTGTAGTTTTCATACTATATCTAGAATACTAGAGCATAGTATATTATAGTATACACAGATAGATAGAAAGACAGATGGTATACTACAATATACATAGTATATGTAGTACTATAAACAATAGTGTTCTACAGTATCTGTAAAGTATAGAGCGTATTCAGATACTAACCAGTAGTTCAGCACCGTGGAGAACAATAAAGGCTATGAGTGCGGAGGAGAACACTGTTATAGTAACATATAGGTTGAATGTTATACTATAACACCTTTATTAACATCTACTATCTACAATTCTGTTACGTCTAGAATATTATGTTATTACACCTTTATTTACATTTGGTAACTACAATACTGTGGTCAGGGATGTGTTGTGTGTGCCTGTGAGTGTGTGTATGTGTGTGTGTGTGTGTGTGTGTATGTGTATGTGTGTGTGTGTGTGTGTGTGTGTGTGTGTGTGTGTGTGTGTGTGTGTGTGTGTGTGTCTGTGTCTGTGTCTGTGTTGTTTATGTGTGTGTGTGTGTGTGTGTGTGTGTGTGTGTGTGTGTGTGTGTATGTGTGTGTGTGTGTGTGTGTGTGTGTGTGTGTGTGTGTGAGTGAGAGTTCAGAGAGTTTAGAGGATATCACCTCCTATCTGTTTACTCAGACAGACAGACAGACAGACAGATAAAGACGTTTCTGACAGAAAAACAGACAGAGAGACAGACAGACAGAAAGATAGATAGACAGACAGATAAACAGATAGATATAGCAAAATATCAAATTGAAAGACAGACAGCAGACAGATAGACAGAAAGCTAGACAGACAGATAGATAGACAGATATATACAAAGATATACAGATAATAGACAGATATATACAAAGACAGACAGACAGACAGACAGACAGACAGACAGACAGACAGACAGACAGACAGACAGACAGACAGACAGACAGACAGACAGACAGACAGACAGACAGACAGACAGACAGACAGATAGATACATAGACAAATATATATATACATAGCTGCATCGATAGATAGATAGATAGATAGATAGATAGATAGATAGATAGATAGATAGATAGATAGATAGATAGATAGATAGATAGATAGATAGATAGATAGATAGATAGATAGATAGATAGATAGATAGATAGATAGATAGATAGATAGATAGATAGATAGATAGATAGATAGATAGATAGATAGATAGATAGATAGATAGATAGATAGATAGATAGATAGACAGATAGACAGATAGGTAGATAGGTAGATAGGTAGATAGGTAGACAGATAGACAGATAGATAGATATAAAGACGGACAGACAGATACCTGAAGATGTCTATTCTCCTGCCACTCGCTGAATGAAAGTTCTGACTCACATGTAGTCAGACTTCCGTATCATCGGTTTACGTTAAGGTGGTATCATAGGATAACGTTAAGGTAGTATTGGAGATTAACGTTAATGTCGTATCATAGGTTAACTTCAAGGTTGCATTAGAGATTAACCTTAAAAGTGGTATCATAGGTTAACATTAAGGTAGTATCATAGGTTAATGTTAAGGTAGTATCATAGATTATGGTTGAGGTATATTCAATAAGTAGCTCTGCCAGACCACCTTAATGCTCAAATAATCTTTAATCAAATAGGGTTTCAACATCCACACTGCCTAGTGTGTGTCTTTGTGTGCGTGTGTGTGTGTGTGTGTGTGTGTGTGTGTGTGTGTGTGTGTGTGTGTGTGTGTGTGTGTGTGTGTGTGTGTGTGTGTGTGTGTGTGTGTGTGTGTGTGTGTGTGTGTGTGTGTCTTTTGTGCACTGTGCGTATGTGTGCCTGGCGTAAGGTCAGACTCAAAACTAGGTCAAAGTTCGTGGGAAACAGAAGCATGTCCTATTTTGTAAGCAACTAAGATAAAATGATCCCGCTTACCTGTAAACTAACTTACCAGACAAACTAGACCAGCCTCCTCTACAGGTAACCACAGACTAATTTACCAGAGAGACTAGTTAACCATATCTCACTAGTTGTCTAGAACAGCCTCCTCTACAGGTAACCACAGACTAATTTACCGGAGAGACTAGTTAACTGGATCACAATAACAAGACAAAAACCCAACCCATCGGAAACCCTTACCCTGATACCATACCCTGGAACCAAAACCACCCCTCAACTCCACCCACTAGGAACCCCAAACCCTAGAACCCCAAACCCTAGAACTCTAGAACCCAAACCCTACAACTCCACCCCATTGGAACCCCAAACCCTTGAACCCCAAACCCTAGAACCCCAAACCCTAGAACCTTAGAACCCAAACCCTACAACTCCAGCCCATAGGAACCCCAAACCCTAGAACCCCAAACCCTAGAACCCCAAACCCTAGAACTCTAGAACCCTCCCTCATATGAGCCCCTGAATCTTCTAGTCTTCCTCCTAGGGACCTGTCTAGACCCTATAGACAGGGGGTCTTGGGGTCCCTAAAGACAGGGGGTCCCTAGAGACAGGGGGTCTGAGGGGTCTTGGGGGTCCCTAGAGTCGGGGGGTCTAGGGGGTCTTGGGGGTCCTTAGAGACAGGGGGTCTGAGGGGTCTTGGGGGTCCCTAGAGTCAGGGGGTCTGGGGGTCTTGGAGGTCCCTAGAGTCGGGGGGTCTGAGGGGTCTTGGGGGTGCCTAGAGTCAGGGGGTCTGGGGGGTCTTGGGGGTCCCTAGAGTCGGGGGGTCTAGGGGGTCTTGGGGGTCCCTAGAGACAGGGGGTCTGGGGGGTCTTGGGGGTCTTGGGGGTCCATAGAGTCGGGAGGTCTGGGGTGTCTTGGGGGTCCCTAGAGACAGGGGGTCTGAGGGGTCTTGGGGGTCCCTAGAGTCAGGGGGTCTGGGGGGTCTTGGGGGTCCCTAGAGTCGGGGGGTCTGGGGGGTCTTGGGGGTCCCTAGAGTCGTGGGGTCCAGGGGGTCTTGGGGGTCCCTAGAGTCAGGGGTCTCGGCCGGGGATCCCCTCTCTGCAGGAACAGCTACTTCCTGCTTGGATGGGTGGCTCGCAGTAAGCCATAGTTTTAATGGGATTATGAGGACAGTTATTGTTTGCTAGAATTGATGTTTGTGACTTTTATGAGGTGTGTGTGTGGGGGCGGGGCCAGCAAGGCCGTAAAGGACGAGGAATGTTAATTGGTCGAGAGCTCTGGTGCCTGCTTTGTTCGCTCGCCCCTTTGCTGCCGGGGAGAGAGAGAGAGAGAGAGAGAGAGAGAGAGAGAGAGAGAGAGAGAGAGAGCTGATAAGTCGAGAGAGAGAGAGAGGAGAGAGAGAGAGAGAGAGAGAGAGAGGAGAGAGAGAGAGAGAGAGAGAGAGAGAGAGGAGAGAGAGAGAGAAGAGGAGAGAGAGAGAGAGAGAGAGAGAGAGAG
>OLKM01000439.1:43357-48357 GCA_900291075.1 Melanogrammus aeglefinus
GTGTGTGGTGTGCGTGGTGTGTGTGTGCGTATATGTGAATGTGTATGTGTGTGTGTGTGTGTGTGTGTGTGTGTGTGTGTGTGTGTGTGTGTGTGTGTGTGTGTGTGTGTGTGTGTGTGTGTGTGTGCAGGCCCGTCCAGATGTGGGCTGGTGTGTCTGAGCAGCCTGACAGATTTATGATCTCTGCTTTAATGAGCTAACATCCTTTTCACTCATAAGAACTACACAACATGTTTCTACCACATGCTAGCCGCCGCTCTACTGGGCTGCACTGGTAGCCTGTACTGGTCTGGGCTGGTCTAGGACCTTCTGGTCTGTACCGGGCCATCCGGTCTGGTCTGTACTGGTCTGTACTGGTCCATACTGGTCTCTAGCCATAACTGCCCCCAGGAACGGACCGCGTTCAGCCGACCCTCCGTAGGCCGTGGACCCAGAGGGGGGATCGGGGGGTACGGACCCAGAGGGGGGTCGGGGGATACGGACCCAGACCCAGAGGGGGGGGGGGTGCGGGGGACGGACCCAGAGGGGTCGGGGGGTACGAACCCAGAGAGGGGATACGGAACCCAGAGGGGGGGCGGGTGTAAGGACCCAGAGTGGGGGTGTTGGGGGTACGGACCCAGAGCAGCGGGTGTGGGGTGTACGGACCCAGAGGGGGGCTGGGCGGGTACGGACCCAGAGGGGGGTGTAAGGACCCAGACCACCAGAGGGGGGGATGTGGGGGGTACGGACCCAGAGGCGGGGGTGTGGGGGTACGGACCCAGACAGGCGGGTGGTGTGGGGGTACGGACCCAGAGGGGGGGTGTTGGGGGGTACAGACCCAGAGGGGGGGTGTTTGGGGGGTTCTCCGCGGGTACCTGCACCGGGAGCCCCTGTCGGAGCGGTGTGGGTGATGTCAGCAGGCGTAGCGGCGGAGAGGGGATGTTATTATGTGGATTTGGGGTTCATTCATCGCGCGGCCGCTGGGCCGATGACAGGCCGTGTAGCAGCCAGCTGCCGAGAGCTGGGCCTGATTTAGGAGCAGCAGTGGCGGTATGTAAACCGCTCAGTGCAGGAATGCATAAGCAAGCCGTAAAAATAGGCTTTGGCCTGAGAGCCCGGAGACTGATGGTGCTGTGAAACAATGCTGTCCATCACCGCTGTGTTTAAACCCACCTGAGGAGAGGAAAGCACTGCATTAACAACACCTTACACGCGCTACACACCAGCTGAACGCAAACACACACTAAACGAGTCTTACACACGCTAGCCACCAGCTAAACACAAGCACACACTAAACAAGCCTGACACACGGTACACTTGGCTGGCAGGCAACATCTAAAGGTTTATCTGAGAAACATCTAAATGTTTATCTGAGAAACATCTAAAGGTTCTTCTTGAGAAACATCTAATGGTTCAGATTTTCCTCAGAGGAAAATCTGAGGAAAATATTAGGAACATCTGAGTTTTATCTGAGGAAAATCTGGGGAAAATCTGATCAACATTAAAGTATCATCTGAAGAACATCTTAGGAACATCTGAACACTTTCTCCACATGTTGTCCACATGATCTCCACATGTTCTCAACGCGTACCTTACATGTTGAACCGGTCCGAGGGAGACAGAGGGAGTGAGGGGGAGTCAGGGGGAGTCAGAGGCCAGGGGGGAGTGTCACCAGTGGGACCAGGGTGCCTCTTTATGTATCGCCATGACAACAGAACCACAGACGCACCTACCTGCAGAACATCTGAGTCACATGACTATGGAACCAGACCACGACCAACACTCCCTACCTCCTCCTCCTCCACCTCCTCCTCCTTCACCACAACCTCTATCTCCTCCCCCTCCACCTCCTCCTCCTCCCCCTCCTCCTCCTCCACCTCCTCCTCCTTCACCACAACCTCTATCTCCTCCTCCTCCACCTCCTCCTCCCCCCCCTCCTCTCCCACCTCCTTCCCTCCTTCCACTCCTGCCTCTCCCTCCTCCTCCTCCTCTCCTCCTCCTCCTCCTCCTCCCCCTCCTCCTCCACCTCCTCCTCCTTCACCACAACCTCTATCTCCACCACCACCTCCTCCTCCTCCACCTCCTCCTCCAACTCTTCCATCTCTTCGGGCTCCTCCTTCACCACAACCACTATCTCCTCCTCCTCCACCTCCTCCACCTCCCCACTCCCCCACCTCTTCCACCGTTTCCTCCTCGTCCAATTCCACCCCCATCTCCTCTACCTTCTCCTTAACCACCTCCTCCTCTTCCACCTTTTTCCACCTTCTCCTCCACCTTCTCCTCCACCTACTCCACCTCTTTCTCCTCCTCCTTCCACCTCCTCCTACTCCTCCTCCTCCTGCACCTTCTTCCCCTCCTCCTCCTCCTCCTCCTCCCCCGCCTCCTCCACCTCCTCCTCATCCTTCTCCTCCTCCTCCTCCCCCTCCACCTCTTCCCGTCAGGCTGCTCTCCTGCCTCCCAGACGAGTAGAGACCGCAGGCTCATTGTTCCGAAGCTAACAAGCTAAATGTTAAATGACGACGTGTCAGCAGGCATCAGTCAGCGGTCGCGCGACACGAGACAGACGCCGCCACGCAGAGAGCCTAACGCCAGATAAAAGCTCTGGGCTGAGCCGCGCGTCACGCCAGACACAAGAGATTTGATTAATGTTCTAACGGGCTGGACAGTAAGTACATCACTAGTATTAACACACACACAGGCATACACGCACACACACACACACACTCACACACACACAAAGATGCACACGCACGCGCTCACTCACTCATCCACTTACAAACGCGCACACTGTCACACAAAGAGACACACACACGCATTCACTCGCTCATTCACTTACACACACACACACATACGCGCGGGTGCTCATTCACTCATTCACTTACACACTTGCTCACTCACACACACACACACTCACACATGCGCTCACTCACTCACTCATGTACACACAAACATACACACATACACACACAAACACACACAAAACGTGCGACAACAGTAGCGGCCCTCCTGTGCTCTGCAGCAGACTGCATGCGACCATGTGATCATGTGATCTATGATCTAATAGGGGCAGCGGCCTGGGGCCAGTGATCTGGCTCTCTTCAGCCGCAGTGGATGTGACAGAAAAACACAACAAAACCACAAGGAGACGCCGAGTGAGACGACCTTAGTACTGCTCTAGAACCACCGTCTCTAAAGAACCAACGTCTCTAAAGAACCAACGTCTCTAAAGAACCACCGTCTCCAAAAAAGCATCTCTATAGAACCATCTCTATAGAAACACCATCCCTACAGAACCATCATCTCTATAGAACCATCTCTATAGAACCGTCTCTATAGAACCGTCTCTATAGAACCGTCTCTATAGAACCGTCTCTATAGAACCATCTTTATAGAACCGTCTCTATAGAACCATCTCTATAGAACCGTCTGTATAGAACCGTCTCTATGGAAACACCATCCCTACAGAACCATCATCTCTATAGAACCATCTCTATAGACCCAACTTTATAGAACCGTCTCTATAGAACCGTCTCTATAGAACCGTCTGTATAGAACCGTCTGTATAGAACCATCTGTATAGAACCGTCTCTATAGAAACACCATCATCTCTATAGCACCGTTTGTATAGCACTGTCTCTATAGAACCGTCTCTATAGAACCGTCTCTATAGCACCGTCTCTATAGAACCGTCTCTATAGAACCGTCTCTATAGAACCGTCTCTATAGAACCGTCTCTATAGCACCGTCTCTATAGAACCGTCTCTATAGAACCGTCTCTATAGAACCGTCTCTATAGAACCGTCTCTATAGCAGAGCCTCTACAGATGCCTCAAGACAACAGGGCCGTAAATCAGCTGCCGGTCGGAGCGGTATGCCGACCCATCGCCGAACCCCAGTTCCTCCACCTCCTCCACCTCCAGTCCCAGCGTCAGGTGGTCTCCTGGCTGCAGCCTGACCCTTGACCCCGGCTAGGCCCCACCAAAGGTGTGGCCTTGAGTGCGGCTCTTGCCTACCGTTCCCTTTGTGCTGGACAAGTGCTCTCATGGGCCACGGGATCGTGGGAAGGCTCTTGCAGAGGGGGGAGGGTTGCGCAACGCAGGGGGGGGGCGTCGAAAATCACCACTAGCATCCTGCTACACCACTAGCATCATGCAGCTAGCATGCTAACGTTAACCGAGCTTGCTCACCCAAAACTAGGATGCTAACCCTATCCTAGTTATCCAACCATAAACTAGTATTCTAACCCTAACCCAGTTATCCATACAAAACTAAGACGATAACGCTAATGTAGTTATTAAGCTAACCTAGCATGCTAACCTTAACCTAGCCATCTAACCCTCAGCTTGCATGCTAACCCTAACATAGTTATCTAACCATAACCAAGCAGGCTAACCCTAATGTAGTTATCTAACCCTTACCTAGCATGCTAACCCTAAGCCACTTATCCAATCCTAACCTCGCTTGCTAAGCCTAAACTACCACACTCACCCCCACCTGGCATGATCTGACCTTTCCCCTCCATATCCTCATACCCCCCCCCCCCCCCCCCCCCACCTCTCAGCCCCATGTACAACAACCATCCAATCAGAGGTGGCATGGCTGAGATAACGACCAATCATGGGTCTGAGAGATGAGAGCATTCCTGCAGTTATTTTAGGGTCTTACTGATATGGCGGCAGGCCCGGAGCAGGCTGATATGTGTCATACTTGTAACTATGTAGTCGTTCTCAGACGCTTTACGTAAAGTCACTCACAGCGCACATAGAGACAGGTCATTAAGGAGCAGGCAGGGGTTAGACAGTACAGAGACAGGTCAATAAGAAGCATTTAGGGGTTAGACAGTACAGAGACGGGTCATTAAGGAGCAGTAGGGGTTAGACAGTACAGAGACAGGTCATTAAGGAGCAGGTAGGGGTTAGACAGTACAGAGACAGGTCATTAAGGAGCAGGTAGGGGTTAGACAGTACAGAGACAGGTCATTAAGGAGCAGGTAGGGGTTAGACACTACAGAGAGACAGGTC
>OLKM01000439.1:50857-55857 GCA_900291075.1 Melanogrammus aeglefinus
CCACAGCCTTAACAGCTTACGTCACTAACAGCTCTAACAGATCAAACATCTTATAAACATCTGCTAGCTGTTAGATATCAAATAGCAGTTATAACAGCTCAGATCGCTAATGGCTAATGGCTCTAACTGCTAACAGCACTCAGAGCTCAGACAGCCAATAGCTCTAACAGCAAACAATACAGCTAACCGCTCTAACATCTCTGAAAGCTCTAACAGTTAACTGCTCTAGTAGCTAACAGCTGTAACAGCTAATAGCTCTGCTCTGTCAGCTTACAGCTCTAGCGGCTTCTAAGAGCTTTGAGCTCTAAAAGCTAACAAACTCTCACATCTACCAACTCGTACAGCTCATAGCTCTAACAGCTGTAACTGCTGTAGGAGCTCACATTGAGAGGCTTAACAGAGAGCCGAAAGGCCTTGTAGCCAGCATTCTATTTATTTGAGTTGCATCCAGCGTAAGCACTTTGGAGAGGGAGGAAGCGGCTCTATTGAAACTCTCATCTGATGACACAAACAATTACAGAGAAACCCATAACATGGACAAGATGGCTGCCCTGACCTCGCTGGAGCCTTTCCCACCCGAGCGAGGGCGGAGAGAGGAGAACAGTGCTACTCCATTGATTCATGTTCTTTATTTTCTTCCGTTCTTTCCTTTCTATTAAATAAACAGATTGTAAGAGCGTATTTCAGTTCTCCGCGTGCTGATAGGAAGCGTTTCAAGTGTCACAAAATGATTCAACCACTTCTTCATGACTGATGACTCAGGCTTATTCTAAGTAGAACATAGAGAGTAGAATATGGACTTCGATTTAGAAAGTACAATATAGAATATAGAATAAAACATTGAATATAGAACAACATAAAATGCAATCTATAGAAAACAATATAGAATAAATATAGAATAGAATAATCAGTAAAGACATAAAATGAAGATCATTTCAAACAATTTAGAAAATACAATATATTATATATCTCAACACTGGCCTGGGAACCCCTCGGGATCCCCCCCGTCAGAGCTGGTCAATGTGGCTCGGGAAAGGGGAGTCTGGGGCCCCCTGCTTGAGCGGCTGCCCCCGCGACCCGACCGCGGATAAGCGGATGACGATGAGATGAGATGAGATGAACATATTATTTAGACAAAATTGAATGTAGAATATGAAATTGTTACAGAATATGTAAAACAATATTCTTCAAAGAGCTTGGTGAGATGTCTCCAGCTGGGCTTCAGTCAGACCACGGAGCTGGGAAGGACCTCTGATGGGGCAGGTCTCCCCAAACCCTGGTTCCAACTAAGGAGGTGGTAGAGACGGGGGACTGGGACAGGTTCCTAGGAGGGCACTAGTACCCGGACGGACCGCCCTGAGGCACCGGACTGGTCTTCTCAGGAGGTTCTTGGATGTGTACTGCAGATGTTCTACCAGTCTCTGGTAGAACATCTGCACATTGTTGTAACTTCGGTTGGCTAGGAAGGAGGAAGCGATGCTAGAGAGGAAGCCTTCAGGCTATAGGATGCATCAAGGCTGGGGAGGAGGAATCAATGCAATAGGAGGCATCAAGGCTACAGGAGGCATCAAGGCTATAGGATGCATCAAGGCTAGGGAAAAGGAATCAATGCATCAAGGCAAAAGGAGCCATCAAGGCTATAGGAGGCATCAAGGTTGGGAGGAGGAATCAAGTCCATAGGAGGCATCAATACTCATGTACATTGTTTAGTCAGTTGACTGCGTTTACTGTTTGTCGTTGAAATAATTGTTTACTATTTGTCTATTTTGTGTTCTTTGTATCTTTATTTTCGAACTATCTTCTCCTTTATCTCTACTTTAAGATTTGAGATGTGATAATACCCCACCATCAATTAAGCGTTATCTCAATAGAAAATATGGAACAGAGAACATTCAACATAGAAGACGAATATGGAATGGAATATTAAATACACTGCAGAAAATGGAATGAAGAATGTTTGTTGAGTATTCCAGTGTGTTTGACTTTATGGGAACAATTAAATATTTCTTCCTTAGACCTGCATCTACAAAGCAGACACAGGCCAGGCCCGAGCGGACGGTGTGTGTATCCCTTGTGAATAACAGACAGAGCGTGGTGACTGGCCATCTATCGTCCACGCGGTGAAATATGGTTCAAACTACTGCAGCGTAAACACGGTCCACGCTAGAGGACTTTTATGGAATATGTCTCGCTGGGAGCGGACACCGGGAGATTTACGGCCGTATTTAGAGAAGAGGCAGCAGAAAATGGTTTCTAAATAGTGTCAAGGTCAAGCAATGTAATGGGATAATGTTTAAACAGACGAGATAAGATGCCGTGTTTGTGTTGGAGGCGACGCTACTTGTAGAGCTTCGGGAAATTCTTCTAGAAGATAAAGAGAGAAGAGTCGAGAAGATAGTCCAGAATGAGAGGAGAGGAGAGGAGAGGAGAGGAGAGGAGAGGAGAGGAGAAGGAGAAGGAGAGGAGAGGAGAGGAGAGGAGAGGAGAGGAGAGGAGAGGAGGAGAGGAGAGGAGGAGAGGAGAGAGGAGAAGGAAGAGGAGAGGAGAGAGGAGACGAGGGGAGAGGAGAGGGACGAGTTGAGAGGAGAAGTAGAGAGGGGAGAGAAGATGAGAGGAGAGGGGAGAGGAGGGAGGAGAGGAGGGTTGAGGAGAGGAGAGGGGAGAGGAGGGAGGAGAGGAGGGTTGAGGAGAGGAGAGGGGAGAGGAGGGAGGAGAGAAGGGTTGAGGAGAGGAGAGGGGAGAGGAGGGAGGAGAGGAGGGTTGAGGAGAGGAGAGGGGAAAGGAGGTGAGGGGAATAGAGAGGAGGGGAGGGGGGGGACGTGGACATCAGAGGTCTATCTCTAGAAGATACCCCAGCAGACTACCTCCCGCTGAGCTGAGTGGCTCGTGTCTCCCCCTTGGAGCGGCCTTAGCTTGGTGTTTCAGCTCATGTAGAATCTGCTGCTGATCCCACGTGAAGATCAGGTGGAGCGCAGACCTACAGGGCTCTGCTCCTGCATCCGACCATCTGCATCGTCCTCCTGCAGCAGGCGTCCCCCAACACATAAAACAGCAGGGCGCCACAGGTCGTTCAGGCATCAATAAACGATTGTGGAGAACAACGACAACACTGTGACCCAACCTCAGATGATATTCTGATCCTGTTTCCTTTGCATCTCGATTCAAATCCATTTGGATTAATAACATATATATATATATATATATATATATATATATATATATATATATATATATATATATAGAGAGAGAGAGAGAGAGAGAGAGAGAGAGAGAGAGAGAGAGAGAGAGAGAGAGAGAGAGAGAGAGAGAGAGAGAGAGAGAGAGAGAAGAGAGAGAGAGAGAGAGAGAGAGAGAGAGAGAGAGAGAGAGAGAGAGAGAGAGAGAGAGAGAGAGAGAGATAATAGGCCTATTATGTATAATCCAAATCAAATGAACCCATACATTATTTAAATCGATATAATGATAAACCATTATGCATAACGTTCCAAAAATAAAGATAATACAATAACAAATAAATACAGGACTAAGGGGAATTCATCTACAACTTTAAACTTCTGGAGGTTTCATAACTTAACTCATTGTGATATTTTTAAAATATGGCCTGACGATGAATCATGAAGAGTTAAAGCTGCAGCTTCTGAGGAGGAAAATTAAATTTTACCATTAAAGATTTATGAGGAAAGAGATAAATATAAATAAAGATAGATCAATAAAAACTGTTATATTAAAGAGATATAAATACGACTTTTAAGATAAAGAGATCGAATTAAGAAATATATAAATAAAGATATATAAATAAAGAATTATACATAAAGATGTTTAAATTAAAGAGTTATAAATATAGATATATAAAATCTATATATTTAGAGTATGTGGTATAAATAAAATGAGATAAAGATATAAAATGGAAAGAGACAGAAATAAAGATGTTTAAGATTAAGAGTATCTCATTCTTAAACTTTATTTATTTTAATAGTTATTTAAATAAAGAAATTTAACATAAAGAGTTTAATAAAGATATATAAATAAAGATTTAAAAAATGAAGAAATGTAAATGAGGATAGTTAAAACAACGATTTATAGATATTTAAATAAATTGAATAGATATGAAACAAGAGATAAAAAAAAGATTTTAATAAAGAGATATGAATAAAGGGTTCAAAGAGGTGACTGCGGGAGCACCAGATGTAATCTGAAGCAGATTTTGAATAACAAGGAGACCCCAACCCTCACGACGCTCTGATTGGCTAACGGGCTTGGACTAGCCTCTTATTGGCTGCTCGGCTCCCGTTAGGCCTGGTCTGCCATTGGCTGCCTACCACCATCAGATTACCTCATCATATAAACCTGATGGGCCTTGGATCCAGGGCTCACATTTCTCACAGATGACGAGCAACCGCGATACCCGACGTTTGGAATCTAAAATCTCACTTTCCTGTTTCATTTTTGACGTTTGACTTCTCCTATCCTTCGTTTTTTCTTTAAAGTGAATCCAAGTGTGACTTTTGCCTGACTGAAACTGAAACTGAAAGGCAGTCTTTACTTTTATCAAACCGGTGATTCGGTGGAGGATGACGGTCCTCCGGTGAAGCGGCTCGTGCCTGCAGAGTCCTCTCGTGTTGGATGTCATTCTGGTCCACAGTGGTTCTCGTGAGCTCGTCTTCCCGGCAGCAGATGAGCCTCGCGGCCTGACCTCTCAGAGAGACCCCGTGATCAGCAGGTCAGTGATCGATCAGATCCGCCATGAACGTGATCGGCAGCTACCAGCATCACCACCTCATGCACGAGACCTTCCCGTTCGTCCCGCGGTGCGCCCAGGAGCCCTACCTCCACAGCTGGGGGCCCCAAGCCTACCCGGCCTGAGGCCGTGTACGGGGGGCCCTCGGGGGGCCACGACGCCCCGCTGGAGGGGCTGTCGGCCCGTGGCGGCACGCGCCGGCCACCGGGCCCCAAGAAGGAGCGACGGCGGACAGAGAGCATCAACACGGCCTTCGCGGAGC
>OLKM01000439.1:60857-75857 GCA_900291075.1 Melanogrammus aeglefinus
CCTCTCTCCCCCTCCCCTAGGCTGCTTCACTAAGACCACAAATAACTACAAGGCCTCATAACCATGCAGTATGCCGAAGCCAAAAAGGACACATCCGTTTTATCATCAACATTCAGTCACTGCAAAGATTTAAAGACTAGCCTCTTATCATTAGTTAGAATGGACCCAAAGTATGTGATTGATACAGTCTGGTTCGGCTTTCGCATTGCTATCCGTTTTTTAGTATGACTTCTCAACATTACGTCTTTCTTGTGTTAGGCGCACATGGCTAATTTGCATACGCGCACAGGATTGGCTGGCTCCGCAAGGCAAATAATATAACATATTTAATTATCTTTCTATCTGCGAATCACCTAAATGAATTCCCGACGTGTAGCTTGGTATTAATATAGACTTGACTAGGCTATTTATCCATCTAGGCTATTAGTCAACAATTTTATAATGAAGGCGAAGTGAATAGTTGGGAATAGCCCCGAGATCGAAGGTTTATTTGTTATTATCAGCTGACATTTTGCGATGAAAACCATATCTAGTTATAGATGTCAATTTGATTGGTTCGCTATCTCGGGATATTGCCCAATATCCCGAGATAGCGAACCAATCAAATTGCGCAATCTTAGGAGGTTCACGTGGAGCATATACTAACTATATATATCTATGTTTTATTCTATGCATCTGTATAATCTTCTGAACACTCTTACTAGTCTACTCTCAAAGGGTCTCAATGGGCTTTGGTCTGTTGTCTCCCCAACGTGACGTCATGCAATGGATTCTGGGGGAAATGAGAAGCTACCGCAAAACGCTCAAATATTACCTACTTTTTCGTATTAAATTCCATTTTGTGATACCCAACCACATTAAATACAATGGATAACATTTAAAATGTTTATTACCAACAGGCAAATTGCGCAAATTCGAAAAAAATAAACCCTGCACCATGGCACTTTAACGTCCAAACCTCCCGGAAACTGATGGTTTTGCACATGCCACTCCATGAAAACATACAGAAATGTCTTCTCATTTTCTATTCTCTATATATTGAACAACACTAGATAGTTAACTATTTAGGGTATTAGGGATTCAGACACTAATGGTGCGCTTTATTAGTGAAAACAGATTTGTACTCTCTAAGGAAGTTCCCTATCTAGGGTCGTAATTATAGGATAGGACCAATCAGCACTCGGGGGAGGGGTGATAAGTGTGGACCAATCAGTGGTTGGGGGAGGGATGATAGGTTAGGACCAATCAGCGACCGGGGGAGGGTTCTTCATTTGTCCAAACTAAAAGAAAACAATCGCGCCAGAGAATAGAGGACCAACCAAATTAGTTTGAGTGTTTTAAAGCAGATGAGACCAGTTGAGTCTGTACAATATGTTTATTATAATTAATAGGCAGCTACACGCACATATACACATCGTTTTATATCTATACATATGTATATATAAATACATAAATATGTATATATATCCATATATATATGTAACCTTCTGCACTACACAGGATACAAGCTAACGAGTAACAGGACTGGCACGGCTAATTAAATTCTAGACGCAAAATAAAGGATAGGATACAAATACAATCCATACACAAAGTCAACAAGTCTAGTAAACCAGGAGAACCATCAGCAAGAGGGAGAGAGGTAATGAGAGAGATGAGATAATGAGTGATAACGTAGGGATGCACCGAATTTTCGGCCGAAAAGGGCCCAAAAGCGCATTTCCGGTTTTCGGCCGAAATCACTTTTATCACGGCCAAAACAGAAATTTGTGATGACGCAAAAAAAAAAGCTCGGCCAGCACACGCTTGTCTGGATAAGCGCCAATGTTTGCGGTGTGGACGTTTTTCAATGATTCTGAGAAAGACCCACGTATAGCGACTTGCAAATATTAAAATGCCTTGATTTTAATGAAGTTAGTACACAGTCATAGCCATAAATGCAATGGCACTAGGGTTGCCGCGGTGTGGACATTTTTACACCGATGATACACCGGTATTACCGAGTATAAACGGTATAAACTTTGAAACTAGGTCAACCGCCATCTTCTCCGTCAACTTTCCTCTCACACTGGCAGTGCGCGCCAATTCTCGGTGACAGCTTCTAATAACGTTCTATACAATAGTATAATATAATTGTATATATAATATCACGGCCAAAAGCTCAGCGCGCCTCCGGATGGCCGTAGCACGAGGAGCTCTCGTAGGGATTGGGCTTCATAGGGTTTGTTTACCGGCGTTGCTATGGTTACCGGTCTTACGCATTCCACACAAGACCGGATTTTTTGGAAAAAGATAATACAAAATAACTGTGTTGGCCTCAACACCATACCGCGGCAACCCTAAATGGTACCGATTATTGGCACAATCATTTTTTTCGCCGTTTCGGTTTTCGGCCTTGGTTTTCTCATTTTCGATTTTGGCCAAGAATTTATTTTGGTGCATCCCTAATAATGAGACAGATGATGAGAGAGAAGACAATGAGAGCAGATAATGAGAAAATGAAGGGAGAAGATAACGAGAGAGAGTAGACCATGAGAGCAAGAGAGAGACAGAAGATAATGAGAGAGAGAGCAGATAATGAGAGAGACTGTAGATAACGAGAGCGAGACAGAGTCGGACAGCGAGAGAGGAGGGGCGAGACCAGTGTTGATTAGAGTGGACCTGATTCGGTCTCGGCACACCGGGCTATATTTAGGATAAAGGGGGTCCATGGTGTCAGAAGGCCGGTCTGTCGGTGGGGAGGGGGAGGACGGTTTCCATGTTCTGCCCGGGGACAGCAGCCCCTGGAACCCCTCAGAACTGACCAATGACAGCAGGCCAGCGGCTGCAGCGGTGGGTTCCGTCGGGCCAGGGGTTGCCGTGGCGACGGAGGAGCGGATGGCGGTGCTGATGGGTGGGTGGCGGGGAGGGGGGGGCTAGTCGAGCTGCTTGGCCCCGTCGGCCTTGGGCTCCATGCGGGTCTTGCTGCTCTTCACCATGTAGATGAAGTAGGTGAGCGTCTCCTTCTCGTTCACCGGGATGTTCCGGAAGTGGCGGCTCACCGTCTGGAATGCACCCGAGACAGCATGGACGGTTAGCACGGACAGCTAGCACGGACAGCTAGCACAGCACGTTGGCAAGGATATTGAGAATGCAGGCTAGTCAGCAGCTCGTCAGCAAGGGGCCCAGATGGCAGACAGACAGCAGGAGGGCTAGACTGGTGGTCGGCAACCGAAAGGTTGCTAGTTGGATCCCCAGCTCCTCCTAGCTGAGTGTCGATGTGTCCCTGAGCAAGACACTTAACCCTAACTGCTCCTGACGAGCTGGCTGTCGCCTTGCATGGTTGACTCTGACGTCGGTGTGTCAATGTGTGTATTAACCGATGTAAGTCGCTTTGGATAAAAGCGTCTGCTAAATGCCCATCTTCATCTTCAATGTAGCATAAAGCACTTGCAGTTATCACTAGCAGCGCAGGGGTCACGTGACAGCAACAGTGTTATTATGGGAAGCAGTCTCGACTTGATACAGAGCGACTTCCAGCTCCCTACACAGCCTCTCTTGACTAGCACCCTGATTTACATCTACACCTCCTACACCACCTCCTGTTTTTACCATGAGGTGTTTACCTTGAGGACTCGGGTAAACACGCCGTGAGGACGACTCGGGTAAACACGCCGTGAGGACGACTCGGGTAAACACGCCGTGAGGACGACTCGGGTAAACACGCCGTGAGGACGACTCGGGTAAACACGCCGTGAGGACGACTCGGGTAAACACGCCGTGAGGACGACGGGTAAACACGCCGTGAGGACGACTCGGGTAAACACGCCGTGAGGACGACTCGGGTAAACACGCCGGTGAGGACGACTCGGGTAAACACGCCGTGAGGACGACTCGGGTAAACACGCCGTGAGGACGACTCGGGTAAACACGCCGTGAGGACGACTCGGGTAAACACGCCGTGAGGACGACTCGGGTAAACACGCCGTGAGGACTCCTCGGGTAAACACGCCGTGAGGACTCGGGTAAACACGCCGTGAGGACTCGGGTAAACACGCCGTGAGGACTCGGGTAAACACGCCGTGAGGACTCGGGTAAACACGCCGTGAGGACTCGGGTAAACTACGCCGTGAGGACGCGCGTGTAACACGCGCGTGAAGACTCGGGTAAACACACCATCAAGAAGGACTCGGGTAAACACACCATCAGGAGGACTCGGGTAAACACACCATCAGGAGGACTCGGGTAAACACACCATCAGGAGGACTCGGGTAAACACACCATCAGGAGGACTCGGGTAATCACACCATCAGGAGGACTCGGGTAATCACACCATCAGGAGGACTCAGGTAATCACACCATCAGGAGGACTCAGGTAATAACACCATCAGGAGGACTCAGGTAAACACACGGTGAGGACCGGAACACTAGCACTCTCTCATGGTCCAAGAAAGACATACAGCTAGGTATACTGCACAGGTATACAGATAGACACAGAGAGGGAGGTAGACAGACCGAGAGGCAGGTAGACAGACATGTAGGGGAACAGACATGTAGGTGAACAGAGAGGTGAACAGACAAGTAGACAGAAAGACAGGGGATCAGACAGACAGGTGAATAGACACATGAACAAACAGAGAGACAGACAGGGGAATAGAAACGTGAACAGACAGTTAGAGAGACAGTCAGACAGGTTACCTCTGCTAGCTGGGCCTTGTTGAGGCCTGGCCGGGTCTGGAGCTTGTAGTGTCTCTTATAGCGCCGCAGCGTGTTCACCTGCAGCTGGAACAGATCCACCTGCACACACACACACACACACACACACACACACACACACACACACACACACACACACACACACACACACACACACACACACACACACACACACACACACACACACACACACACACACACACACACACACACACACACACAACAACATTAGGGCACGGAACAACAAAGTCCTATAGGATGGAAGGAAGTCACCAAGGCAGGAGATACAAATCACACACAAGTCTTTTAAACGCAAAAAAACGTTCTTGGATATTTACTCTTTATGTATTTTGGAAACACGACCCACTTAAGTCCCAATGAAGGCACATGCGCCTGCAGAGTTTAAATGAAATCGCAATGCAGAACAAGGAGTGCAGAGTTGGTTCGGTAAGAAAATAGATATCGAGGCGCTTGTGCTAAAAACCGAATAAGAACCCCTATAAAATAAAAACATTTAAAACTTAAAAATTTAAAGTGAGGGAACACGATGGACGGTCAACGACCACTGACGTTTTCCCGTCTAACAAAGGGTTGTAAAAGTAGAAAATGCTAGTCTTGAGCCCTGGGGGTGTAGGTGACGTAACCATGGTTACCTCTGGGACCTCAACGTCGTGGTCAGGTGACTCCCCCCCATCGTCGCTCGTCTTCCTCTTCCTCTTGTTTCGGACGCTCTGGATGAAGTTCTTATGGAAGTCACATATGTAGAGGTGACGGACCTGCAAACACAGTAAGGCACAGAACCATTTAACATGCGCACACACACACAAACACACAGCCATTAGAGACACACACACACACAAACACACACACACACACACACACAGCCATTAGACACACACACACACACACACACACAGGCCATTACACACACACCACCATTAGAGACACACACACACACACACACACACCATTACACACACACCACCATTAGACAAACACACACTGCTATTAGAGACACATATTCACACCGCCATTAGATACACTTAACAAAGAAAGAAACACACAAATGCACACAAAGACAGTCCAACACATGAACACAGACGCACACGTGGACATAGACAGTAACTCGTTCATCACAAAGGCCTGTCCCGTGCGCCGGGGGGGGTGCAGTCCCGCAGTTGCCATAACAACACGTCGACACTCACGCTCTTGTCGATGTCCAGTTTGAGCTTCTTCTGGGAGATGCTCTTCTGGATCCTCTTGCTGAACGAAGCGTTGCCCGCCGACCGCCCGCAGCGCTGCCCGTCCTCCAGCAGGCAGCAGCTCTGCCCGCAGCCCGGTGGGGCCGGAGGTCCGTCGTGGCTGTCCTCCTCGGTGCTGAACCCGTTCATAGCGCCTCCTCTGGGGGGGCTGCTCTGCTCCCGCGGCCCTGGAGGAGCTCCGAGGCTAGGCTAATGAGTGTAGCTTCAGAAATATGGAAACTAGTCCAAGACACATGCAGGAGCGGTCCGGCTGTTTTTAAATCTCCATTCAAACTTTTAAGCTGACGTTGTCGCCGATGTGTCCGTGAAACTAAAACTTATCCTCGAAATGAAGTAAAAAAAAAAAACGCAAAGGAATGAAATCAGAGGACCGACGGACTGCTGTGACGTCTAACCTTGTGAGTCTTAGATGTTTCCTCTCATCCTAACGTCCGTAAAGAAGCTGCACACTGCCACCGAGACGACGACGCGTTGAAGTATTCGTATTGGGAATTCAATAAAGTGGGAGTAAATACGGTTAAATTCACGAAGGAGTTCAACAAAGTCCCTGAAGCGCCGTAGAACTGCCTCACGTACAATGGAATAGATTTGTGCATCGGAAGTGACATGCCTTAAACCTCATTGGTCAGTTGTATAGGAGGCGGGACCGAGGGGGTAATTACGGCTCGTCAATTGGTCAAACCTCACGTCAGTCAAATCCTGTACTTCCTCGTTCAGGTTGCTGTTTGTTTCCTAGTTCCTCGTTGGGAATGTTCGTGTCCAGTGCACATGATTACATTTAACATTTAGGGCATTTAGCAGACGCTTTTATCCAAAGCGACTTACAATAAGCACATTTTTCATAAGAAGTGCAACAATATATCGCTGTCGGCACAGAAAGGATGTTCATAGAACCAAGTGCAAGTACAACAATCACTAGGCTAAGCAATTCCCCGTGTTACAGCAATGATAGCAGCTACTGCAGTTGCTACACAGTTAAGTACTATAATACAATACAACACAATACAATACAGGGTACAATGGTGGCCAGAGGGGGGAGGGTGGCTATGGAGAGTCGAGGTGGACTCTCCTGAGAACGGCAGGGAGCTCGTTCCACCACTGAGGTCCCAGAACCGAGAAAAGTTGGGACTCTGCTGATCGACCTTTGCTAGCTCTCAGCGATGGCGGTACCAGACGTCCAGCTGTCCAGCTCGACACAGACATCGAGCTGGGGTGTGTGGCTTTGGCAATGCTTGGAGGTAGGCAGGGGCAGTTCCATCGACTGCCTTGTATGCCAGTACCATCGTCTTAAATTTGATGCGAGCTACTAACAGGTGGAGGTCCCGGAAGAGGGAGGGGGGTCACATGATGGGAGAACTTCGGTAGGTTGAACACGAGGCGCGCTGCCGCATTCTGGATGCGCTGCAAAAGGTTTAATCGCAGAGGCAGGAAGTCCAGCCAGGAGTGAGTTGCAGTAGTCGAGGCGGGAGATGACCAGTGATTGGACTAGAAGCTGAGCTGCTTCCCTTTCTGCGGCCCTTCCTCTACACGATCCGACAGTTTGGATTCAAACGGCAGAAACATCGTCAATCGTATGATATGTGTTGATATATCCTGTTGATATAAATGATGCAAGATACAACTTATATGATTGAACTCACTAATGTGTCATGGAGCGCTGTCGGGCATGAAGTGTGTGCAACCAGCCCCACATGCACGGTTTGAAAAAAAATAAAAACAAAAAGAAATGTTTTTTTATACACAAATTTCAACCCGTTCTATAAAGAATAGTATACAATGATTAGGAGGCAATTCGACTCCCAAATTCGAATGCAATTAGAAACCATTGTTGTTAATGCGTGCTGTTATAACGCCAACATGTCATTCCGCCGTCGGCCACGGGTCTGAGACAAAGTTCCACCGATTAATTTGCTGTGTATACCATGTACAGGAGAACGAGATGTTATGATTAATAGATTATAACATAATTAACAGGGGCGGCTGGGGGTCTGGGGGCATCCTTCCCCCGAAGATTTTTTTTGTGATTTTCACATACAAACTTTAAAGCATTCTGACAAAATAATAAAGACAAAAGAGAACATTTCCTTACAAAGACGAATGGAGCCGGAGAACTAAGTTTTAACTTAATTTATTTGCCTTGTAGAATTCAGCAGGAGAGACACACACACACACACACACACACACACACACACACACACACACACACACACACACACACACACACACACACACACACACTACATTAGATGTGCTCGCACTGTAACGACTACCAACTGCACTGTTTTATCACAAACATGAAGCAAGCATCTTGTCCCGAATGAATTCAATATCAAGCCTCGAATCACAACAAATACAATGCAGGGAGCCAGCTATGGCTCCCTGCATTGTATAACCACACACACTTGTGGTAATTTTTTTTTTTCCTGTGGCGGGAATGGGCTTCCATAGCCAGCAGGCAATGGAGAAACAAAATTATTTTCCAAAATCACATCCGAGGTACAGTCCAGAGATACAGCACCCAAGTTACAGCAATTAATAATTCTCTATAAACAATTAGATAATGAGGCTGCATGTTCTGATGGCAAAAGTTGCTCACACACACGCACGCACACACAAAAAAACAAAACGTGTTCGCACTGAAACGAATGCATTTTTACCACAAACATGATGAAGCAAGCATCATTTCCCGAATAAAATATATCAGGGCAGCTTGGGCCTACCTTATTTGAAGAGAAGCTCACATCGACGGCCTGAGTCGCGCGCAAGGGAAACGAGAGCTCCTAGCTAAGCTAGCCGTTAGCCAGTCGTTCATTTCAACCCAAGAGGTGCAAAATGAACGATTTTGTCACGTGTTCTTTTGTTTTATCTGAACATCGTTTGGCCGATGTGCCCCCAGTCTCTTTATTTCTTCTTTTTTCTTCTAAAGACAGCATTGAAAACGGATGAGTCAGTAGATAGTCCACTTCGTTTTGTTAGGTAAATTAGCGCTTGCTAGAATTGTGGTCAAGCGCTTTTTTTTTTTTCCCCCCTTTTTTCTCCCGCCTTCAACGGTGTGACTATGGAGCATATATGTAGCAAAATTCAAATGGCAATGCAATTTGCAATTACATTCTGCATTTGACAATTCATAATGCAATTTCATAATGCAATTTGTAAATACGTTATTCAAAGTGTATTTTAACATGCAAAGTGACAATGCAATCCTCAATTAAATTTGCAAAAGTTCTAAAAATACAAATAGAATAACATTTTGTCAAATTCTTTGAGTTCCTTTATTCAAATTGAAAAGCTTAGCGTCCCCGTGATTGCAATCCACTTCGCCACGCTCCGTGTATGGAAGCATATATGTAGCAAAATTCAAATGGAAATGCAATTTGCAATTTGCAGTTGAAATGGAAATGCAATTTGCAATTCAATAACACATTACATTATGCAATTTGCAGTTGAAATGGAAATGCAATTTGCAATTCAATAAGACATTACATTATGCAATTGACAAATCATTATGCAATTTAATAATGGAATTTCAAAATAGTTATTCAAAGTGTATTTTCATATGCAAAGTGACAATGAAATCCTCAATAAAATTTGCAAAAGTTCTGACAATAAAAATAGAATAACATTTTGTCAAATTTTTCGAGTTCCTCTATTCAAATTGAAATGCTATAGCGTACTATAGCGTATTGCACTTCACCACGCTCCCTGTGTTGCAAAATTCAAATGACATTTCAATCCGCAAAACACTTTGCAAAAGATTTTGCAAAACGTTTTGCAAAAGATTATGCAAAACGCTTTGCAATACACTTTGAATAACGTATTTACAAAATTACATTATTAAATTGCATAATGAATTGTTAATTGCATAATGTAATATCTTACTGAATTGCAAATTGCATTGCCACTTGAATTTTGCTGCATGTATGCTTCCATAAGTGAGAGTCACGGTCACTGTTGGTCTGGGCTATATTAATTTAGCCCAAATGGTCTCTAAATCAAGGGGATATGTCATAACATCTGTCAATCATGATTGCACGACACCGATTGGATGCTGATTTTCTTAAACGTGGGTTTAGAAAAATCAGCCGATCGTCTGGGCTGACTTTTCTAAGCCCACACACCATATCTATATGTATCTCCTGAGTTTTTGTGATTATTTGGTGCTGTTGCTTCTCCGTTGGACCAAAATCAACCAATTCTAAGTTTTAGTAATTATTATATTTTAATATTTTCATTAATTTAATAATGTTCTCATGTTTATTGTAAAGATAGGGAGGGGTTAGCCCCACTAGCCCATTGATACCAGCCGTCCTTGCATAACACCCCATATAACGTCCTAACAGCGTTCACATACTGGCCGCCTTGCATGCGTTGTTATCCAGGACCTTGACAACGTGGTATATTGTCGTGTAACAGTGGATATCAATAGTGATAGCGATACAAGCTATAGAGCAGGGGACACCAAACTTTTTGAACCTGAGGACTGCTTTATGGGTACTGACTGAGTCATACGAAGGGCACCCAGTTTGATACGCTCTTCTGAAATAACACATTTGCTCAGTTTGCCTTTAGTTATATATTAATATTAATGATTAATGATACTCATCTATGTGAAGACACTGATCATGTTAATCATTTCTCATAATAATTATCAACAATGACCTAAAAAAGGTGGGAAACAGTGGTTCAAGAATGAGTTGTGCTATTTTTTTACAACAGGCCTGCGGGCGCCTATGGTCCTAGCGGGCGCTCTGGTGCCCGCGGTCACTGTGTTGAGGACCCCTGCTAAAGAGAAAGGTATAGACTCACATCTACAGAGAAAGGTATAGACTCACATCTACAGAGAAAGGTATAGACTCACATCTACAGAGAAAGGTATAGAATCACATCTACAGAGAAAGGTGACTCACATCTACAGAGAAAGACTCACATCTACAGAGAAAGGCACGGACTCATAGCTATAGAGAACGGCAGATAACCAAAGTCAGCTCCCCCCAGCAGGATATCAAACCACACTAACAATACAAGCCCCGGTCACCCATCTCCCGATTACTCAGCCTATTACATTCTAATGCAGTCTAATGCAGTCTAATGTAGTCGAATGATGCCTAACATAGTCTAATGCAGTCTAATGCAGTCTTACATAGTCTAATATAGTCGAATGATGTCTAATACAGACTAAACTGGTATATTGTAGTCTAATGTAGTCTGATGCAGTCTAAACCAGTCTACTGTGGTATATTGTAGTCTAATGTAGTCTGATGCAGTCTAAACCAGTCTACTGTGGTATATTGTAGTCTGATGCAGTCTAAACCAGTCTACTGTGGTATATTGTAGTCTAATGTAGTCTGATGCAGTCTAAACCAGTCTACTGTGGTATTGTCGTCTAATGTAGTATGATGCAGTCTAAACCAGTCTACTGTGGTATATTGTAGTCTAATGTCAGTCTGATGCAGTCTAACAGAGGCTAATGTGGTTGACTGGAGTCTAGCATATTCTAAACCAACCTAACGTATTTTATGCAGTCTAACATAGTTTATGCAATCTAACGTGGTCTAATGCAGTCCAATGTAGTTGAATGCAGTCTAACATTGCCTAATGCAGTCTAACATAGTGTCATATAGTAATATGCAGTCTAGTGTATCCTAATATAATATTCTGCAGTCTAATAATAATGTAACAAGACGGATGATGGAGGGTTAGCTCCAACGACACAGACCTGAGACCTCATTCCAAATATAGAAACCTTTTTATTTACACAATAGGCAAAACTATCATGCCATGTCAGATTAGTTCATCAGCATGTCCCATAACTAAATACACTTTTACAATTGCATGTTCAGTAGAAAAAAATACATCTATTTAATCAGATACAAAATGTACACTTCTCTGACCGCTGGCCATGAACATTAGAAATCATTTCTTGCATCGTCTTCACAATTTTCATCAGGAACAATAATTCACCACAAGGTTGTGTCAAAACGTTCAAAGAAAGATTTGAAACCCAAACATTTAGAAAAAAAATCGACGGACAGAGTCTCCCCCGCGAATGACTTGGAAGTGTGGAAATACACAAAGTTAAGGAGCACAAACTTTGTATACACTGCGTAAAATATGTCTAATACACTGTATTATATATATATAATACATATCACCTCTCGTGTATTATATATAACACACTATATTATATATAAACCACTATAATTATATATCTATAGATATAGATATATACACATAGATATCTAGACCCCCAGGCTTTAGGTTTTGAAATATTATCCTACATCGTTGCGCTACTGCTTCCACACATGGTTTCACTCAACATCTGCCCCTCATCCCGATGTCCCAGTGAACATCACTGGGGATTAGTCCTAGTTCCCTCAGCTATTAGTAGGTCACTAAGGGATAAGTAGGGGTTAGCAGGCTAGTCGTTTGCTCTGGACTACGAATCACTAGGCAGTGTTTGTGTGTAAGACCATTGAGATCTTTCAAACTATTTTTCCAATCAAAATTGTATCATCAAATATGTTTAGCTTATAAATCAGCTGTCTGCATACCAGCGACCCCAAATGAGGTCCCCCCCCCCCAGGTAACTACAACACTAATATCAGCTAGCATGGCCTCTGCTAACTACCACCCTGATATCAGCTAGTCTGGTGGCCTTTGCCAACTACCAAACTGATATCAGCTAGCATGGCCTCTGCTAACTACCACACTGATATCAGCTAGTCTGGTGGCCTTTGCTAACTACCAAACTGATATCAGCTTGTCTGGTGGCATCTGTAAACTACCATGCTAAAAGCTGCAAGCATCAATGCATGAAAAGATTCCTTTGATTATTCTAGGAAGACAAAGTTGGCCCCATATTAACACTTTCAATGAACATAATACACAGGCGGTTCAGATGCTAACACAGCTTCCATGGCATTGTAGAAGCTAACGTAGCTTTCCTACAAGCGTAGACACTAATGTAGCTTCCATACCAGCATAGCCAAAGACAACCCTCTACCATGACTGCATATTATTTACCCAACACAACCCTCTCTATGCATGAAAGTCGCTGCAGAATGTTTTGTGACTGACAACTGATCAAACATCACTGAAGAGGAGAGATAGTGCAAAGACCTCTTGGCCGTAAATATTGAGTTGATTATGATTCCAGTGGACAACATTAATGAACAAAAAAATAATAACATTAAAAACATAACATGAACATACATCAAATTAACCTAAAAGACCTAACATGAGCCCTAAAGGTGCCGTAGGAAGAGATCAAATCCGTCAGTCGTGAGTCCTTTGTTAGAAAAGGTCAAAGCCATCAGTCAGCTGTTAGTGAGTCAAGTGGGCCGCGAGAATATCTGTTCTGAGTCAGTCTGACCCGGTCAGCTGCTTAAAGGTTGAGTTGCCTCGCTTCCGTTGAGCAGCCATTGGTCCAACAAACAATCCGTCCGCTCAACCACTCCAAAGATCAGCCCCATCACAGCTCAAGCTAGAACCAAAGGTTCGAAGGAGGAGCACTTTTCAACTTTAGCTCGCTCCTGGATCTTTTCTGACCAATAGGGACATCTCTTTTCTGATTGGTTCACTGTATCCCTCTAGCCTGTCCATCACAGGTGTTTGAAATGCAGCACTTCTTACTGGAGGAGAAACGTAGTGAGGGAGGGGACGATTTTTTAGTTTCAAAATCTGGCTCTCTTCTAATCTCTCTCTCTTTACAATGCTCAAATCTTAGCTACAGCAGCTTCAAAGCAAATAATAGGAACTTTTAAGACATAACATAAATATATTAGACAAATAAAACCCTACTGATGACTAAACGCCTACACATGTTAGACATGTAGTACACATGTTAGACATGTGATACGGATGTTAGAAATGTAATATTGATGTTAGAAATGTAATATTGATGTTAGACATGTAGAACACATGTTAGACATGTAATACTTCGACATGTAACACAGATATAAGACGTGAACAGACCACTTGTTTTAGAAAAGGGTCGAACTTAACTTTGAAAGGTAGGACAACGTTGCGGTCGGACTCTAAACTAGTCGACGTTATGAATTGGGTTTCAAAGACAATATTTTATAGCAAATATTCAAATTTCCCAACGAGACCTCCAGCTGAGCGGTCAGAGCTGGAGCTCGGGTTGAGGTCAAGGCACTGCGTTTGGCTTGTGGTCACAAGTCCTCACGGCTCTACGAACTACCTCATATTAACATGACGTCATCGTTATTTAAAGTGTCGCAAGCACTATGGTTTGACATGACGTGATATTTTCAATTTAACATGAATGATACCATATCCCCACGACGTCGTGATCGTTTAAACGTGATGCGATCAAATCGTTTTACCTTGTCGTCATTTCCACATGAGGTCGTCACATCATTTCAACATGATGTCGTCACATCATTTCACATGATGTCGTCACACCATTTCAACATGATGTCGTCACATCATTTCAACATGATGTCGTCACACCATTTCAACATGATGTCGTCACACCATTTCAACATGATGTCGTCACATCATTTCAACATGATGTCGTCACATCATTTCAACATGATGTCATCCTTATTTACATCAACGCCAATTCATCCCCATCCTCATTTGGCCCTCACCCCTCCCCCCCCTTTCAGGACATCATCAGCGAGCAGCCTGACAGACTGTCCCTGTTCTTGTGTGGAGCTCTAGCGTGTGTGTGTGTGTGTGTGTGTGTGTGTGTGTGGGGGCGCGCGCGCGTTCGCGCGCGCGCGTGTGTGTGTGGGCATATGTGTGTCCTCACTGTGTCTGCAAGTCTTTGCTGAATCAGTCTGACTCGCTCCTCTCATGGGGGTCAGGATGAGTTTAACTCAGAGAGAGAGAGAGAGCGAGAGCAAGAGAGAGCGAGAGGGAGAAAGAGAGAAAGAGAGCGAGAGCAAGAGGCATAGAGAGAGAGGCAGAGAGAGCGAGAGCAAGAGAGAGGCATAGAGAGAGAGAGAGCGAGAGAGAGGCATAGAGAGAGAGAGAGAGAGAGAGAGAGAGAAAGAGAGCGAGAGAGAGAGAGAGAGAG
>OLKM01000439.1:78357-80857 GCA_900291075.1 Melanogrammus aeglefinus
TACACTACATAGATACAGCACACGTAGATCTGTACACTACATAGATACAACACACGTAGATCTAGATCTGTATAGATACAACCCACGTAGATCTAGACCTGTACACTACATAGATACAACACACACAGCTATAGATGCACTGTACATTATGCATAAGGCTCTATAGATGTACTATCTAATACAGATAGATCTACATCTGTGCACTACATAGATATAACACTCAGAGCTATCGATGTACATCCATAGCTCTATATTGTATATTGTATATGTTCCAAGATAAGTTATATAAAGTGTACAGTGTATGATATCTGCTAAATGAAGTATAGGATATCTAAAAGTGAAACAGGCGGGACATATCGTCCAGCGCGTGGCGTGCGTGGCGTACCTCTCCCCAGGCCCCAGCAGGGGGCTCCACGGGGGGGTAGTGCTTGGGCAGGTCCCAGGCCACCTGGCTCATGAACCACTTGAAGTCCTTGCAGCCCAGCCGGGCGCGCAGCTCCTTCTGCTGGCTGGTGTCGCCCGCCGACAGGTGGCGGTACTCGGGCCGCCGCTGGTAGATGAACTCTGCGTACTCGTCCATCCACACCTCCGCCACGCGCTTCAGGTTCTGCGGGTCAGGGGTCAGAGGTTCCACCCGTGTGTGTGTTTGCGCGCGCGTGTGTGCGTGTGCGTGTGTGTGTGGATGTGTGTGTGTGTTACCCTGGCCAGGCTGACTCCTCCGGGGACCTTATAAGGAACGTACTTCCTGTAGATGTGACCCACTCTGGAGCACGGGATGTCCTCCATCAGCCCCCCGCACATCCACACCTGGGAGGAGAAGAACACAGAACCCTTTAGAACCCTGTTTAGAACCCAGAACCCTTTAGAACCTAGAACCCTGTTTAGAACACAGAACCCTTTAGGACCCTGTTTAGAACCCAGAACCCTTTAGAACCTAGAACCCTGTTTAGAACACAGAACCCTTTAGGACCCTGTTTAGAACACAGAACCCTTTAGGACCCTGTTTAGAACACAGAACCCTTTAGGACCCTGTTTAGAACACAGAACCCTTAAGGACTCGTTTAGAACAAAGAACCCTTAAGGACCCTGTTTAGAACACAGAACCCTTAAGGACTCGTTTAGAACAAAGAACCCTTAAGGACCCTGTTTAGAACACAGAACCCTTTAGAACCCTGTTAAGAACAAAAAAACCTTTAGAACACATAACCCTGTTTTGAAATCAAAACCCTTAAGAACCCTTTAGACCTGGAGCCAAACTGCAGTGTTGAGATATGAAGACTGATCACATGACTGATGAGTGTTCACCTTGAAGGAGATCTCGTACTGCTCCCCCCCCCAGATCTCCAGACCCGTGTCATATCCTCCCAGCTCCCAGAACCACTTCCTGTCCACCGCAAACAGTCCTCCTGCCATCACAGGTGACCTGGAAACACACACACACACACACACACACACACACACACACACACACACACACACACACACACACACACACACACACACACACACACTATTCATCACACACACACACACACACACACACACACACACACACACACACATTATTTTATTGCAATTGGATCCCATTATTTTTACAAAAATAATAATACACATAAATAAATAAATAAATATAAATAAATATACATAGTACAGGTAAATGTATAGCAATACTGGTACTGACTGGAAGGGCTCGCTGGGGTCCTGGTTCTGCAGCTCCGCGGGGATAGGGATGCGTTTGTAGAACATCTCCCAGTCGAAGGCGCCCCTCATGGCGTCGCCCGCCTGCGTCTCGTAGCCAAAGTTGTCGTGGTCGATCACGTCGATCATCGGACACACGATGGCCTTGCGGTTCTGAGCGATGCGGTCTGCGGGACCACGCACGTACAAGTACACAGAGAGTACATACTACAGCTTAGGCCCAATGCGTACAAGTACACAGAGAGTACATACTACAGCTTAGGCCCAATGCGTACAAGTACACAGAGAGTACATACTACAGCTTAGGCCCAATGCGTACAAGTACACAGAGAGTACACGCAAAGGGGTCAGAAGTATGCTAATCATACATTTAGTCCGTCTCTGGTAGTATGTCGTGTATTTAATGTGCATTTGGTATTTTTTAGTGTGTCTCTGGTAGTAAGTAGTATATATAGAGTTTGTATTTAGTGTGCCTGGTATTATATAGTATATACATAGCAATGTTTCCCCCAGAAAATGTCTTAGTCAACGTGGTCAAGGAGCGTGGAGGGGGGGGGGGGTCTCTGTTTCAATTCCATTCAAAAAGCCTTATGGCACGACCATTGTTGTAACAGTATTACTGATGCATTATGATGATAGTATGTTTTCTTTCCCTACGAGAGTTTTCTACTTTGTTAATGCGTAATAATTAAAAAATATTTATAAAAATATATATATACTGTAGATATATTTTATTTTTTTAATATACATTGGTAGTCAAGGCGGGGCCCTATTTTTGTTAAGGAGGACGCCTTAACAACAC
>OLKM01000439.1:83357-153357 GCA_900291075.1 Melanogrammus aeglefinus
GTGTGTGTGTGTGTCTGTGTGTATAGGTCTGTGAACCAGAGTGTGTGTGTATACGAAAACGTGTGTGTCTCTACCATACTCTGTGTGTGTGTTTACCAGAACAAGTGTGTTTGTGTGTGTTTGTGTGTACATGTGTGTATGCGTGTGTACCAGTATGTGTACCAGTGTGTGTGTGTGCGTGTGTGTGCATGTGTGTAACAGAGCGTGCACGTGTGTGTGTGTGTGTGTGTGTGTGTGTGTGTGTGTGTGTGTGTGTGTGTGTGTGTGTGTGTGTGTGTGTGTGTGTGTGTGTGTGTGTGTGTGTGTGTGTGTGTGTGTGTGTGTGTGTGTGTGTGTGTGTGTGTGTGTGTGTGTGTGTGTGTGTAACAGAGGGTATGTGTGTGTGTGTGTGCGTGCGTGCGTGCGTGCGTGTGTGTGTGTGTAACAGAGCGTGTGCGTGCGTACCAGAGCGTGCAGCATCCCTTCTGATGGTGGTGTAGTCGTGCCAGTCTCTCCGCTGCACCCCGTCCTGCGCCACCACTGGACCCCCGCGATTCACTACCTGCAACACACACGCCGGGCTTAGCACATACACACTTAACACACACACCCTTAACACACACACACACACACCACGCTTAGCAGAGACTTAACACAGACACACCATGCTTAGCACACACACCACACACACACACAAACACACTTAGCAGAGACTTGACCCACGCACAAAACACGCTCAACACACACAAATGCACAAACTCACCATGCTTTCCACACGCTTAAAACACACACACACACACACACCACAATGCTTATTATCGTACATTTAACCCCCCCAGACACACACCATGCTAAACACAAACACACACAAACACCATGCTAAACACAAACACACACACACAACACTCTTAGAACATGCCAAACACACACACAGTATGTTTCAAATAGGCTTGAATAAAAGCAGAAGGCGGACACACATTGAAACCACAACATTACTCTCTGAATTGTTGAATATGATAAACACACTTCCTCCGGTAACACCTGGGGGCCCAGATCAACTCGTTCAAACCGCCCACTGGCTGCTGGGAGAGCAGCTTTGAACCCTGCCCTCTCCTCACCGGGCGCTGGGTTGGAGTTAATGACATCATTCAAACAGAAATAAACCCTAAACCACTGGCTGGGGGGGGGGGGGCGGCAGTGGTGGATTACAGCATCATGACCTCATCCCTCTGCCCCAGATGCTGCTGGGTAATCTGCTGAAAGCCAGATTAAGGAGGAGGAGGAGGAGGTCAGCGACACTTAACGTCACTATAGCAACCACGCTTTCCCTATGGTAGCCCCACCATCGCTATGGCAACGTAACTGTCCCCGTAGAAACGCAATTGTCACTATAGCAACTGCAGTGTCGACTTAAGCAACCACACTGTCAACAAAGCGACCCCACTGTTATTTAAGCAACACTATCGCCATGACAACATCACCATCATTATGGCCACAACACTATTACAACAGCCACAGCGTCATCTCACCAAAATGGCAATGACTCCATCCCCATGGCACCAACCGCTAGATCACGAGACAGTAATGAACCATGTGAGTTTTAACTAGTGTCAACCAGGGTTAACTAGACTATTTCTGTAACCAGACCAACTAGACATTGATAAACCCTGTGAGTGTTAACTAGTGTTAACTAGTGTTAACTAGACTATCTCTGTAACCAGACCAACTAGACAGTGATAAACCCTGTGAGTGTTAACTAGACTATCTCTGTAACCAGACCAACTAGACAGTGATAAACCCTTTGAGTGTTAACTAGTGTTAACTAGTGTTAACTAGACTATCTCTGTAACCAGACCAACTAGACAGTGATAAACCCTTTGAGTGTTAACTAGTGTTAACTAGTGTTAACTAGACTATCTCTGTAACCAGACCAACTAGACAGTGATAAACCCTGTGAGTGTTAACTAGTGTTATTAACCAGTGTTAACTGGGGCTAGGGGGCTCAGCCTAGCAGGAGTGGAGTCTTAAGTCTGTGTGTTTGTATGCAGAAAGTACAAAAAGTACACACAATCTCAATGGAAAACACACTGGTCCAAAAAACATCAGATTGGTGGACTTTACTTCCACTAAATAATAATAAAACTTTTCAAAAGTTACATAATGACTACCTTCACTGACCTATTAGCCAATACCTATCTCAGGTACTCATATGTTATGATGTGCTTTATCTTTTATCGAGCTCTACCCAGAACTACAACCTCGCCTGTCAACACCTCATTGATAGTGAGACACGATATGTATGTTGTACAATATATGGATACATATGTTGGACATGCATTCATTTTTATAACTTTTGACCTATTCATCCAATTTTCCCAAACAAGATATTATTTGAATCCTTGGGCCAAGCCGAGGTCAACGCACACTATGTTGTCGTTTGCGCCATGATGGATTTTCCGCCATCTTGGTCTTTATCAAAATGCATCTCCTATCACAATTTATTTCCAATATTCTCAGAACTTGGCACAGATGATCTACAGGCCATGCTTCACAAGAGTTAATGAGATTTTTCAAATTCAAAGCCGTTTGTCCGCGACAGCCAATCAAATTTGCGTGAGCCAATTTCTCAACCGCCCTTTTGCCATATCATAACCAGACATGGTACAAAGACCCGTGACATCATAATGGGGACGCTCAAATTTGGTGACCTTTGACCTCTAGTGTTTTAACCCCTCTCTCTTCACATGAGTATATTTACAACTTATTGTCAATGTCTGGTGATACTGTCAGATCAACCCATATAGCTCATAAAATTATTTCTCAAAACATCTGAATTTGGCCGCCATGTTGAAAGTTGTCAACATCAATAGTACATATTCATAGGCCACTAATTCTGTACAATCTTCATGAAACTTGCCCGATATGATCTTCAGCCCAAGCTGAACAAATGCGTCAAACAGCTTTTTCAAAGTCAAAACCGAGTCAAAACAGCCAATCAAACTTGACGGCAAAGCCGCCAAACAGGAAGTAAGCCTACTAGTAGTAGTAACTACTACCACTTCATTTTTAGCAATGCTTTGCGCTTTTCATTCAGCTGTTACTTTATTTGTTTCCAGCCATTTACATTTTTTTTTAAATGGTGTGCATGTTTAAATTGTTTACTCCATTAAGACTTTTAAACTCAAATCCCCTCACTTGATTTAAGCCATTTAACGTTACTTTATGTCTTAATCTATGTGGCTTTATTAAAACATATTTTCAACCTCACTTTGTACTACAGCATTCACCGCATTTTCTACAGGAAATGCATTTTCTAGTTATTAATTGTTTTAATAACTAGACATTTCCACATTACTTTAATTAATAGTATTATGATAACATGTGATCTGGGGTCTGGTTTCGAGATTATTCTAATCAATAGTATTATGATAACTTCTGATCTGAGGTTAGGATTCTTAGTTTTATATTATTAAGAGTATCGTAATAAAATCTGACCTTGGGTCATGATTCTGAATTATATTATTAATATTAATAGTATAATACAATCTGATCTGGAGTCAGGATCTATTCTTAAGTTCTATTATTAATAGTAACATAATAAAATCTACCCGTGGGTTTGTTATAAATTATTATATTATTAATAGTACTATATAGTACTACTGGTTCCTCTCCGCAAGGATTCGTATCTTGATGTCACCGTGCTTGTGTCTGGAATACGGAGCAGCCGACTGCACGCGCTCAGTACGCTCCATGGCTGTGACCTATCAAGGCCTGCCTTGTCTGGAGGAAGGAGAGGTGGTGGAGGAGGAGGAGGAGGTGGAGCTCAAAACAAACAGCTATTTACTCGAAGAGCAACTTTTACCTACCAGGAGGTCGACTTAACCTCCTCCTTCTCCACCTCCTCCACCTTTTCATCCTCCTCCTCCCTCAGGTCCTCCTCCTCCTCCTCTAGTGATTCTACACTCTTAAGGAATTGGGACAGATTCTCAGAGGATTTAATCCCATTTATTTTCCGGTCGAGGAAACTGAAGGGTTACTCAAAGTTTCACAACAGGTCAAAGGTCAACACAGCACAAGATTATCAAACCAGTACCAAAGACGTGAGGTCAGGGACAGAAAAACAACAGCCCGAACCTGGACATGATCAGCAGAGTATATAGAGTGGTAACAGGATGGATGCTGCAGAGAACTCTGCACACCGATGTCGCAATATTAAGGACGTTAAAAAGAAACATATTTATATCTGTAGCCAACTGAACCCTCACACTGAAGCCTAACACTGAAATGACTGAACCCTAACACTGAAATGACTGAAGCCTAACACTGAAGTGACTGAACCCTAACACTGAAGTGACTGAACCCTAACACTGAAATGACTGAAGCCTAACACTGAAGTGACTGAACCCTAACACTGAAATGACTGAAGCCTAACACTGAAATGACTGAAGCCTAACACTGAAGTGACTGAACCCTAACACTGAAGTGACTGAACCCTAACACTGAAATGACTGAAGCCTAACACTGAAGTGACTGAACCCTAACACTGAAATGACTGAAGCCTAACACTGAAGTGACTGAACCCTAACACTGAAGTGACTGAACCCTAACACTGAAATGACTGAACCCTCACACTGAACCCTAACACTGACCCCTCACACTAAACCCACTGAACCCTCACACTGAACCTTAACACTGACTGACCAATAGGATAGGTCTATAGCTGGTCATGTGACCTCATACAGGTGATCATGTGACATCCTATAGCAGGTCATGTGTATTATTGACTTCATAATAATTAATAATATATACCAATAATATATATTAATATCATTGTAATGTCATATCTTATTTTAAATTGTCATATTATATTGTAATATAATATGTTAATAATAAATTGTCATTATATTTATTAAATGGTCTTATATTGCAATATAATATGTTCTTTTAATCTAAAATAATATGTTCATAAAATACTGAGAAAATGATAGATGTCCACTAAACTCATTCTGCTGCAAGTTTCAAAGTTTAGGTCCAATATAATCCAGAGGAAAGGAGGGGTTATCGTGAGCGAGTGTGTGCGTGAGAGAGTGAGAGAGAGAGTGAGCGAGAGATCGAGGGCGTGTGTGTGCTAAATAAACCTACAGCTGAGATTAAGATAGTGGCTAGGTGTGGTACATGCGTGAACAGACAACCATTGAGTGATTTAGAAGACGCCTTCATCTAACAGGCTGACTGTAGGGGTTAGACAATACAGAGACAAGTCGTGACAGGTCATTAAAGAGCAGGTAGGGGTTAGGGGTCATTTTGCTCTCGGATGATGCTTAATCAAACCCAGATCGATTTAGCTGGGAGTCGACCATCACAACACACACACACACACACACACACACACACACACACACACACACACACACACACACACACACACACACACACACACACACACACACACACACACACACACCAGGGCATTAGCTTGGTGTGGTTAATGCGTGGGTCCGCCAACACCCGACAGTTTCACATCTCCCAAAGTGCGGTCGCAACTTTTTCGTTCTAGGGGAATTCCTGACCAATTGGAAGAACTTCCCGGAACAACATGACATATGTACTTCATGTGACGTGGCTCTCTCTCTCTCTAACAGGGCTGTCTCCGGGTCAGTAACCGGACTTTCTGGTTTCACACAGGAATGTCTCTAACGGGGCTGCCCCCTCATCTCCAACCGGAATGTGAGGTCTCTGACCGGGGCTGTCTGGTCTCTGCCCTGGGTGACTGGTCAGTGGTCTCTAACCGGGCTGTCTGGTCCCCGAAGGGACTGTCTCTATAACCTCACCGTGTCCTGGTCTCGGCTGGATAGCGGTGTCGTTGAGACCCAGACTCTCGGTGTGCACAGACCCGCCTCCCCTCCATAGCAACTGGTTGTAACGGGGGGTCTGATGGGTCTGAAGGGTCTGAAGGTATAGTCGTTTAAGGGGGGTTATATTAGCAGATGAACGGCGGGTACCTGGATTTGGGGGACGCCAGCCGGTCCTTCCACGGGGTCCGTGCTGTCAAACACCCGGTCTTTATACAAGGACCAGAGACCCACGTTAGGCACGAAGAGTAGAGCCGCCACCAACAGCCCAACGATCTGCAACAGACGCTTCTCTTTCCGCCTCATGTCTCCGGCGGGGGAACCAGGCGGGGGAACCAGGAGGAGGTGGAGGAGGTGGAGGAGCCGAGAGGAGTTCAGTCTGTCGAGCAGGGCGGCAGGGCGACTGGGGAACTCCAGCAGGGCGAGGGTCTAACTTCAGTCTACCGAGCAGGGCGACGGTCCTCCTCCGGTTGTCTGCAGACACTTCCGCCACAGGAGGAGCGACGCACTGCGCCGACGCGGCGGAGTCCCTCCGTCTGCCGGAGCAGCGCCGAGTCAACGGGGGAGGTGGGGTGGCATAGACGCCCCCTAAAAACAACTACTAAATCAAACTAATTAATCGGATATATAAATAAAATAAGTTATGGTTCGGTTCCGTGTTGTCATTTGTTCAACGACACTTTACTGTGTAGAAGGGAATTGTCAGTGACACCGTGATGACGTCATGATAACTACATCGTCAACAGACCGTCAAAGACGCGTCGGTCCCTCAAGGGACTCATTTAATTGATTGTAATGTTCTGTGTCGTATTCCACGTTGACTTGACTCCAACTTAGTGCTGAGCAGAATATTGACTTCCAACTGATCAACAGAGCGATACATCGATGCGATATCCTTCCCCTTCTCCTACTCCACCTCCACCAGTTTGACAACCTCAACAACTCTTTCAGAACGTGTTGGACTGTGTGAGGGACTCCTCTAGAGGAGGGGAGGGTCTTCTCTAGAAGAGGCAATGAAGGACTCTAAAGAGGAGGGGAAGGACTCCATTAGAGGAGGTCCATGAACAGCATGGAGGACTTTATGGGGGTAGGAGTTGGGCTCACTTGCATCAAGGTGTTTACATAACTGTATAGCCCTCATATAACCCTTAATATATGTATATATATACATTATATATCGATGTACTGCATATTAAATGCTCATATAGTAGAATCCGTCCGATTGTGGGTTTGAATAGTTAGATCGGAATAGGCGGCATAAATAGTCCTTCCCTTGTCTCTGAGATCATCAATGACCAGGTTGTATTTCCCCTGTGTTTGCTCCAGGATACGAACAGCGGTGTGTTCGTTGAACATTATGGAGACAGAGCCTTTGGTCTGGCAGCAGGCAGTGGAGACACTTCAACAGCATTCAGTTCACATTCAGACAGCAGGACCTTCTCCTGCTCACTGCTGTCAATTATCTCGGCCTCCCCTCTAGTCGTTCCAAAGACCGTGTGCTCTTATTAACATCAGTACGGGGGGGGGGCATCGCACCAGAGAACAGGTAAACAGTGTGTGTGTGTGTGTGTGTGTGTGTGTGTGTGTGTGTGTGTGTGTGTGTGTGTGTGTGTGTGTGTGTGTGTGTGTGTGGGAGGAAGAGGAAGATGGAGAAGAAGGTGGAAAGCAGAGCAGGGATAGATGGGAAGCACGGTGGGTGGTTGTGATGAGAATACTACGGGGGTTAACAGTGTTTCTCTGTGAAGGATGACTTCAACAGGCGGGCTGCCTGCTCGACTTTCTTCAACATTCTCAAAGGTTTCCTCAAAACCACTTCTAACAGGTGGGACTTTTGGCTTGTGAAGGTCTTCCTTTCCAAAAAGAAATCCCTGGTTTCCTCCATGAGAAAAGAATTACACACCTCCACCATGTTTGGTGTGATGAAGAACTGAGTCCTGTTTATCACTAACCATCACTAACCTAAACCTCACTAACCATCACTTACCTAATGCCATCACTAACCTAAACATCACTAAACCATCACTAACCTAAACATCACATATCCAACCTTCACCTACCTAACCATGACAAACCTGACAATGAGTACCATCACCTGATGATAGGTCAACCATATATTTGGGTAGCAGAAGTGTTTTGAAAGGGTGTGTAATGGCCCATCAACATCCCAGCTGGTGGTGGAATAGCAGCCCCAGGGTCTTCTGAGTGGGCCGTGGTATCGTTCCTAATGGAACCCAACTCCATGGGACAGCTGTTCTCTATCACCCTGAGACACCCTGAGGCTGTTTCCCAATGTGAAGGAAGCATGCTCAACGGCTGCCCTTTGAAGGACGCTACGTCATTGAGCGCCCACAAGCACTGTTCCAATGTTGAGAACACTCGGCAAGCAAGTAGCTCGCCGAGCGCCACTCGCAAGTCGCTTCCTGAGTGCCACACTAGCAAGTCGCTCCTAACTCTGAACGCTACAAACACTAGGCAGCACTCTGGCCTCATCTCCATAGGACGCGACTAGCAATGAAGTGTGCAAGGCTGCAGACTACACTTTGGGAGAACAGCCATCGTCTGTGGCAGGCTGCAGATCCCTTGGATACTGCCAGCCTGACTGAGGACCACAGTCCTTCCGCTGGTCTGCTGTTAGCTTAGCCGCTACGCTGGCCGCTCTCACCTGGTCATTTCCATACCAGGATAGGAAATATGTTTCTACGAAGAGGGTTAACTTCCTCCAGCCACTCTGCTCTCTGCTTCCTATAGCCTCTCAGGGGACTTCCTGTTCGATATTGTTGAGTCCAACGCACCCTTACCCCTTCAGTCCTCAGAAAGACTACAGCTGAGACCTTTCTACTATAGAAACTACACCTCCAAGAAGGGGTTAACCATTGCCAGGGTAACGAGGGAGGATCAAAACAGGCAAAGTTCCTTGATCAAAAGGGAAGAAAACACATGAAAACATCGAAACAGGTTCCATGCTCCTGGCTACAGACTAGAGATGCATAGGCTGGGAGGGGAGAGGGGAGGAGAGAGGAGAGGAGACAGAAGGAGAGGAATCAGATAGAGAAGAGACAGAAGCATGGAGAGAGCAGACAGAGAGATAGAGGAGGGAAGGAGAGGAGACAGAAGCATAGAGGAGATAGGAGGGGAGGAAAAAAGAGATAGGAGAGAATAGGAGACAGAAGCATAAAGAGAGAGAAGGAGAGGAGACAGAGGAGAGGGAAGGAGGAGACAGATATAGATAAGAGGAGACAGAAGCAAAGAGGAGATAGGAGGAGAGGAGAAAGAGAGACGAGAGGGGAGGAGAGGAGACAGAGAGATAGAGGAGAGGAGACAGAAGCAAAGAGGAGATAGGAGGAGACAGAGAGATAGAGGAGACAGAAGCAGAGGAAAGAGGAAAGAAGAGCGATAGAGAGGGGAGGAGGGGATATAGGCGAGAAGAGAGGAGACTGAAACCAGGAGATCTCTCCATGAAGCCGTTCCACTTTACACACCAGAGAACAGCAGGAGAACTGAGAGGTAACCCAACTCTTTTCCAGACACCCAGTTTCCAGGGACCTTAAGATGCATGACAGAAACCCTCAGGAGCCCAGACGTACCCTCCTCCTCGTTACCTGTACACCAAGACCAGCACAACGATGAAGATATGATGTGGAGGAGGGGAGGACATATTTTTTGTAACTAAACAACCAAAAATGTCCCCCTCCTCTCTGCTCCCTCCATCCCTCCCTAAATTCTCCTCCAGAAGTGTTGCATTCACACACCCGTGATTGACGAGCCAAATGGATTCTCCCAACCAATCAGGGGAGAGTTGTCCTCATTGGCCAGAAATTAACCAGAGCAGTCTCTAAACAAAATGGGCTACCATGGAAGCAGGCGAGGGAAACAGATATTCTCTAACAAATGGCGTCCTCTGGGGCGAAATGGGGACTCAGTTGACAGCTACCTGGGCTGGAAGTGACCTCAATGCGTCCTACCTTTCCCTGGGATTATGACTTCCTGTCTGGGTTTACCTAGCTTCCTGTAAAGGGTAACATGACCACCTAGGTCACTCACATAATTATTTAAATAATTTAATTAAACAGATTAATTAACTTTGAACTAAAATAGGCTACCATAGTCTAAACTCAAATAAAATATAGGTGCAACTAATCAACACTAAAAGGCTATCTATATTATAATCTATATTGTAGTCTTAACTGAGCAACTCTAGGCAAAATGTAACTACTCTAGGCTAATGCTGCTGTAAAGTCCTCATATGGCCCTGAACACATTCATACAGTAATTGAATGTGACAGTTCATCATAAATTATACAAACTATAAAACTCATGATTTAATGGACCGTAACCACGGCCTCATGTCAGGTCCCAGTGACAGCTCTACACATAGCAGGGTTTTAGTGCCCCCTGTGGCAGACCGGCACTATAACACCCCCCGACACGATGACGTCAGGCTTAGCGGTTCCCGCACACTTAGCCTTTGCCTGCAAAATGTTTAAGCTTTCGGGATCAAACCCGATGGGTACCCCAATAAAGAGGTTTTCACTGTCCATGTGAAACTCAATTTTAAAAGATAGAAGGAAATAGTGACGAGAACCTTGCGTTTCAGTTTTTTCCATGTCAATGCTTAGACAAACTCGAAATACCTAGACAAAGAATGCATATAATTTGCTGAGACATTTGAGAAAGGGTTAGTCTGATCAATTGTCTAACATTTAAAGTGGTTTACAGAAGATTCTCAGTGGTAGCGTTTCAAATATTGCAGGGCCCAATAAAAACAGCAGTGTGTGTGTGTGTGTGTGTGTGTGTGTGTGTGTGTGTGTGTGTGTGTCTGTGCGTGCGTGTGCGCGGACAGTGAAAGACTAATCATTGGAGGGAGCGGATCATTTTTTATTTAGAACCAAGGCACTGCAAGCCGATTCCATGGAGGAACCTCACCTGAAATCGCTGTTATCAGTGCCGAACAATCCAGCCTGGGCATTGATTTATTAAATTACTCCAATTTCAAATTAGTCTGTACAAACATCACACTTAATATTGACATAGAAAGGAAAAATACACGTTACTATAATAAGGCTAATCATTGTTTACACTCAATCTTATAAAGGACTGACATGATTTGCATTTAAAAGATATGCCTCCGGAGGGACTAGAAGACGGCGAGGCAAGAACTTCGCCCAAACGATCACGAATGTGAGCGCAACTTAACGCCGACATCCGACGCCTGCTGGGCGATAGTGGTGCTACCATCGTAGAAAACTAGAAAAATACAATACTCATTTACTGTTCTAATGAACAGTTCAACGAGATAACAAGTAGACTTCAGAAAAAACCGGACCGTTTGTTTGAGGGTAAGCCTACACCACTTTCAGTAACCAAATAACCACGGGTCAAGACCCATGCCATCCAGACATTCCCAGATGTCCATCAATAATCAATAACAATCAATACTCATGGTGAGGATGCCAATCCAGTTGAAGATAAATTCAAAAGTGTTTATACATTATATATATATATAAATATATATATATATACACAGAGATTAGCTATGGCTCTTAGAGGCTACGCAGTTTTTGATCCTTCCTGGTTTTCAGGCTCCGCCCCTCCAGGTGAGTCCAGGTGGATGGACACCTTGACGTCGAAGGAACCTCCGTCAGACTCACCTGCTCCCGCCAGCACGGCTACCTCTGGTTCTGTTAGCAGGCTCTGACTAGCTTCCTTCATGCTAGCGGCTACCTCACCTGGTTCTGTTAGCAGGCTCTGACTAGCTTCCTCCATGCTAGCAGCTACCTCACCTGGTTCTGTTAGCAGGCTCTGACTAGCTTCCTCCAGGCTAGCGGCTACCTCCTCTGGTTCTGTTAGCAGGCTCTGGCCAGCCTCATTGATGCTCACCACTACCTCAATCGGTTGGGGTAGCAGGCTCTGGCTAGCTTCCTGCGTGCTGACCCTAGCGGCGCGCCCCTCCTCCTCTGCGGGGTAGCGGCATTGAGTGATGAGCGGCGGCAGCGGTATGCTCCGCGCTAGCTCCTCGATGTGGCGCACAAGCTCCAGCGTCTTGGACTGCGTCATCTTGGCCAGCTCCGCCGTCTTGAACTGGGTGACCTTGGCTAGCTCGGCGGTCTTGGCGGAGGTGATGATGGGGATGCGCTTGGCCACCTCGAAGGCCTTCTGCAGCTTCTCCAGCCCCTCCGAGTGGAAGAAGTCGTTGATGGCGGCCTCGGTCTCCTTCAGGTGGGTGCACACTTGGCAGAGGCGCGTCACGTTGAACACCATGGTGAGGGCGAAGGTCACCAGGCACACGCCCACGTAGAAGAGCCCGAGGCCGCCGCTGGTGTACGCCACGCGCACCGTCACCGTGTAGGTGTCGACGTCGACCTCGTCCCCGCCGCGGAGGGCCAGGCAGGTGTAGCGGCCGCGGTCGGAGAAGTAGACGTCGGTGATGTTCAGCGTTCCGTTGGCCTCCACTCGCCACCGCACCCCTGCTGGACAGAGCCAATCAGTGCTCAATACCTCAACCCAGAACCAATCAGTGATCATTACTTTAAAAGGAGACATATTATACCACCAGGTGTGAGTGTGGTTACCCTTACAAGCCGTTTCGAAAATCTGCCCCATATGACATCACTAGTGGGCGTCTCCCCCTAGATCTGTGCTGGATAGATGAGCAAGGTTTACTTCAGTCCACTGGGTAGGCTGGTAGACTGATCTATCCGGCACAGATCTAGGTGGACACGCCCACTAGTGATGTCATATGGGGCCGATTTTCAAAACGACATGTAAATCACACTCACACCTGGTGGCATAATATGTCTCCTTTAACCCAAAACCAATCGGTAATCATTACTTTAACCCAGAACCAATCGATCACTAATCATTTCTTTAACCCAGAACCAATTAGTGATCATTACTTCAACCCAGAACCAATAAGCCATCATTACCTTAACCCAGAACCAATCAGTGATCAATACTTTAACCCAGAACCAATGAACCAATCAGTAATCAATACTTTAATCCAGAACCAATCAGTGATCCTTCCTTTAACCCAGAACCAATCAGTGATCCTTCCTTTAACCCAGAACCAATCTATAGCCATTACTTTTTATCCAGTACCATCAGTAATCATTAACTTATACAAGAACCAATCATGGATCATTACTTTAACCAATAAACATTCATTACTTTAGCCAATAACAAATCTATAACCATTACTTTCCTAATGAATAGATTATTTACTTCTACATCTGGCCATTGATAGGATCTAACTCTTGAATCAAAATCTAGAAAGAGGTCGACAGTATACCCATTAAACCCATAACATCATTAGCCCCCAAGGGGTTATGTGTTGTTCCGACTGCCCTACGGTACCTAATAAACGGACTTTAAAGACGCATCAGACAGTGTTGATGTAGCTTACCTCCTCCCTCTTCCTCTAGCAAGAGACCTTTAGGGTTGTACCAATGGAAGTCATCGTAAACGCCCGTGACATTGCACTCGATCAGCGCGTCGCTCCCCTCCTTCACCACCACCACCTCGCCGTTGAACTGCGCGCCATCCCGGCGTGCCTTCAGCACCGCGTCCTGCGCGGCGGTTCGGTTCTGCGCGCCTTCCGCGGACGTCTGCGTCACCGCCGCCCCCAGGAAGGTGCCGAGGAGTAGGAGCAGGAAAAGGCCCGGCCTGCGGGGATTCTTCACATGCATGTCGGAAACGACTTCGAGTCAACAGCTGATGTCTAGATTTGCAGAACCTGCAAAACAGGAGCAGCAGCCATTGTTCAAGGCCTACATGCGGCGGAGCAGCCATTGCAGCCTCTGGGGAAAAAACTAGTACTATACTAGTGCTACTACTATTATAACATTTACATCCATGTTACAGTAGGCCTAGGCCGATTCCATCAGCCTGCATTGGCCTTAATGTAGCTTATGTGTGTCGCTATCCGTTCATAGTATCATATCCGTTCACTCGACTCATAACAATACATTTTGTATATCACACCGGCAAATCTACTGAAAAGGAGTTTAAGTCACGACCACACGTTACACAATTATCACCGGTAAGTCTACTAATGATGTACAATATCGAGAAGTTACAAACCATTTCGCGGGACGGAATTCCTGGTCAACAACAAACACTCGAAACACAATCGGACCTCCGGGCTGAGGTCTGCATTTCCTGGTTACCTGCTGCGGGGCGTGGCTTACACGAATGACGCGGGGCGTGGTTTACACGATGACGCGGGGCGTGGTTTACACGATGACGCGGGGTGGGTGGGCACAAGAGCCAGCAGCTGGAGGAATCAAAAACAAGTGCCAATGGTTTTATTTAATGGGTTTCATATATATCTATTTAAAGACATTCATTGAGACTTCGTGTTTTTAAAGTCTCTTCATAATTGGAATAAAATTCTTAATAATAAAAATGTATTTGCAAATGAACATTTCAAGAAGAATATCAGTTCAGGGTTCATATTAACTGGTTTTAGAATGGAAATATAACCATTGAATAAAAATGTAGTCGCTATAAATAAACAACTACAGATACACTACAACTACATAATAAAGTCAGTCAAATAAGTAAAAAATATAAACAAACAGATACTGTAAGCAGTAAACCTTTGAAATGTCGACACATTTACATTTGTAGACACAATAATGCACACGATATTCATATTATCTGCATACACGTTAGGCTTTTACACAATAAATAATAAAGCCATATCTGTAACCTTTAGTGCCAGTAGGAGGCATATACATTTTCTACAGCGACATGCATAAGGACAGAGCAGTATACAACTATAGGGGGCCGGTAGGGGGCAGCGTCTCCAGTGCTAAGCGGTGGGAGACCATTTTATGACCAGAGAAGAAGAAAAAATCAAAACATCCCTGACGTGGCTGATCGAGTGATCAATCTTTGCGGACAAAAGAAGAGTTTTAATTGATCAGCCCCTGAGGTAACTTCATGATATTTAAATACTCTAAATCTATTTCAACAGGCCGGTCCTGTGATGTATTCGTGTTAAAAGTATCAGCGTCACGTGTGAACTAGTCGTGATCTCAGACAGCCAATCATCTTTTCGTGGATACTCAACATTTCATAATTCATGAAGTAATCATAAAGTCTCTGCTCAAACAACACGGCGTCTAAGATATCAAATACTAATTTAGACAATGGAGCATAAAAAAATGTTCTTCAAGAATTGGCGCAGATAAGCATTTATGGAAAATAGGGGGTTGAGGAACACTTATATCCACCAACCTATCGATAAGCGGAGCTGGTTTACTTTCATTTGACTGTCTTCCTCACTGTCGTCCTTTTGACATGTTTGAGTAATCGAGGCACAGGGGAACCCAAGCTTGTGCGAAGGTTATTGTGACGTGTTATTGAAGAAGTGAACATGCAGTAATTATGAAGTGATTATGACTTTATTATGAAGTGATTATGACGTGATTATGAAGTGATCATGACGCGATCATGAAGTTTCTCAATGAATCAATCACTCCAGTAATCAATGAATGTTATTGACAAGTCTTGTGTAAAGCTCATCAAAACACAAACTTTATATTTTTTTCTTCAATGGTAGTTTATTTGTACTGCTATTTGGACTCATGGTAAACATCCACATGCATGTCCCGATATTTTGTGATTGGTAAAGTATGTGTGGTCCTTGTGGTACAGGGAGGCTGTGAGGACATGGCTGAAGCTGGACCACCTGGTGAGATGCCGCGGAGGGTCTCCCCGGTCGGGACGCCTGACCCCCCCCCAGCAAGGTGGCCCCTCCCTCCACACACATTTATCGAATCAAACTTTATTTACACGGAGCAAAGTAGCAAAACAAGGCAGGAACCAACGTATACAGTATATAACACTAATATACATTATATAACTGAAGTCAAACCACTTTATATATAGCACTAATACATTTAAAGTAGATGAAGTTAAACCACTTTATATATAACACTAATACATAGTAGATAACTAAAGTTAAACCACTTTACAACACTAATACATAGTAGATAACAAAAGTTAAACCACTTTACAATACTAATACCAAGTAGATAAGTAAGGGATAATCACAGAGAGACAGGGCAATAAACAGTTTGCTACGCCCGGCCCATGGACTCATGGTGGACGGTTTAACGTCCACCTTCCACGGGCAACCTGCCGGGTTAACGCCCTCCTCCCAGCCAATCAGAACCAAGCATTCTTAAACAAAGTAGAATAACTAAAGTAAAACCCCTTTACAACACTAATACATACTAGACATCATCTTCTTTCTGCACATATATCACAGTATATTCATATTCAAATATTAATCTCAGAGCTTTCCTTACAGTTATTAAAGAAAATATACAAGTATGTACATATCGATACCAACTAACAGGCGGTTACCCTCACAGCACCACAGACGTAGCCCCCACCAGAGAGGGGCGCAGGAGACCCAGAGAGCACACTCCATCCCCGGACCCCCAGCTCAGCCCCGGCCCCTCCCCAGAGGTTCAGCCCACCCAGGTTGGTACCCCTGATCCAGTCTGTATCAGGTACCTGGCCTCTGGTCAGGTCTGTATTATACGAGTGTAATAAGTATGATTATAATAATCCTAGTGATTATTGTTAATTGTTATTATGATGATATACACCCGGCCCCCCTCCTCCCAGGCCCTCGCGGATTCCAGCGGGGGATGGGGCTACTGGGGCAGCTGGGGGAAGACCCTGCTCTCTACCGCCACCGCCACCGTCAACACCGTGGGTCAGTCTGCAGCACCGCGCCTTGACGTCCCCTCCACCACGCTATGACATCCCCACCACGCTATGACATCCCCACCACGCTATGACATCACCACCACCACGCTATGACATCACCACCATCGCGCTATGACATCACCACCACGCTATGACATCACCACTACGCTATGACATCACCACCACCGCGCTATGACATCACCACCACCACGCTATGACATCACCACCGCGCTATGACATCACCACCACCACGCTATGACATCACCACCACGCTATGACATCATCACCACGCTATGACATCACCACCATGCAATGACATCACCACCAGGTTAAGACATCACCACCACGCTGACATCACCACCACCACGCTATGACATCACCACCACGCGCTATGAAATCACCACCACCATGCTATGACATCACCACCACGCTATGACATCACCACCATCACACTATGACATCACCACCGCACTGTGACGTCACCACCACGCTATGACATCACCACCATCACACCATGACATCACCACCACCACCACCACCACCACGACCACCACCACCACCACCATGCCATAGTGTTCAGTGTTGTGGTCCGGCCAGCTGTGTGTTGGGGTCTGACTGTAGGCGTGTGTTGTGTTGTCCAGGTCAGGGTCTGACTCAGGTGATGGAGAAGGCCGAGACCTCGCTGGGCCTCCCCAGTCCTGCTGAGCTGTCCTCCCAGGTCCAGAAGGAGGAGAGACAGACTGGTAACTATTGCAACAGGTATCTTAGCAACAGACCGGTAACCTAGCTACATGCTGATGTGCCCTGTACTGATTGATTGCTAGAGGCCCGAGGCGAGCCGGATGGCGAGAACACAGAAGGGCCATCCGCTGTTGCCATGGGGATGCTGTCGTCACTCAGCAGTGTGGTCCAGCGTTCCGTAAGGACTTGCCCCCAAACCTGGACACATTCCCTCTCCCCTTAAACCACGCCCCTTCCCCCTAACACGAGGCCTCTCCCCTTGTGGTTGTTGTTTCACTAAGACCTCATCCTAACCTTGTTGTTGTTGTTGTTGTTTGTTGTTTCACTAAGACCTCATCCTAACCTTGTTGTTGTTGTTGTTGTTTCAGTAAGACCTCATCCTAACCTTGTTGTTGTTGTTGTTGTTTCAGTAAGACCTCATCCTAACCTTGTTGTTGTTGTTGTTGTGTTGTTGTTGTTGTTGTTGTTTCACTAAGACCTCATCCTAACCTTGTTGTTGTTGTCGTTGTTCTTGTGTCAGAGTAAGACGGTCCTCTCCGGCGGTCTGGACGCCCTGGAGTTCCTGGGGAAGAAGACGATGGACGTGATCGCCGAGGGCGACCCAGGCTTCAGGAAGACCAAGGGCCTGATGATCCGCCCCTCCACGCTGTCCCAGGTCAGCCCCTGCCCCCCACAACTCCTCTCCTCGCAGTCGTGTTGTCACCCGGTGTGTGTTGTGATGTCACCCGGTGTGTGTTGTGATGTCATCCAGGGTGTGTTTTGATATCACCTGGTGCGTGTAGTGATGTCATGCAGTGTGTGTGTTGTGATGTCATGCGGTGTGTGTGTTGTGATGTCATGCGGTGTGTGTGTGCTGTGATGTCATCCGGGGTGTGTGTTGTGTTGTCACCTGGAGTGTGTTGTGATGTCATCCGTTGTGTGTTGTGATGTCAAGCAGTGTGTGTGTTGTGATGTCATCCGGTGTGTGTGTGTGTGTTGTGATGTCACTAGGTTCTGCGGGAGGCCAAGGAGGAGGTGGAGGAGCAGGGTCCTGGGGGCGCTGGGGGCACTGGGGGTCCCGGTCCAGAGGGCAGGAGGACAGCCCACTATGGCCGGCTGTTTGACGAGTTCCATGGCCTGGCCCACCTGGAGGCGCTGGAGGCCCTGTCCAGAGAGAGCCAGGCCAAGGTACCCCCGCACACCCACCTAGCTCTTAGGGTTAGCATGTGTGTGACGGGTTTATTGTGTGTGTGTGTTTTTCGGTGGACTCAGTGCTAGCCAGGGTCTCAGCTGTGTGTGTGTGTGTGTGTGTGTGTGTGTGTGTGTGTGTGTGTGTGTGTGTGTGTGTGTGTGTGTGTGTGGTGTGTGTGTGTGTGTGTTGTGTGTGTGTGTGTGTGTGTGTGTGTGTGTGTGTGTGTGTGCGTGCGTGTGCTAGGTGGGCTCGGTGCTAGCCACAGTATCAGGGGAGCAGCTGGTGGACCTCAGAGAGCAGCTGGACCGGATCAAAGATGCCTTCACCCTGGAGGAGTTAGACGATGACGAGCTGGATGACCAACAAGGTGACCCGACACCACAATAACATGGAACTACAGCCCCATAACATGGAACTACAGCCCCATAACATGGAACTACAGCCCCATAACATGGAACTACAGCCCCATAACATGGAACTACAGCCCCATAACATGGAACTACAGCCCCATAACATGGAACTACAGCCCCATAACATGGAACTACAGCCCCATAACATGGAACTACAGCCTATAACAGGCAACTACAGCCCCATAGCATGCAACTTCACCACAATAACATGTCACTACAACCCCATAACATGGAACTACAGCCCCATAACATGGAACTACAGCCTATAACAGGCAACTACAGCCCCATAACATGCAACTTCACCACAATAACATGTCACTACAACCCCATAACATGGAACTACACCCCCATAACATGCAACTACAGCCCCATAACATGGAACTACAGCACAATAACAAGTTAACGGTGGTTCTATCTGGTTCTTTCCAGATCTAGAGTTTGAGAAGGAGCTAACACAGGCCTTAGCCCGGCTGGAGATCTCCTCATCTGCTGAGCGACTTGGAGCGGTACGGTCGCGCACCAACACTCAACACTTGGTAGTTGATAATAAGAGGAGGTAGTTGTTAACAGCATAAGACATGTGGGGTCGGCAGTAGCTCAGGAGGTAGAGTGGGTTGACTTGTAAGATGTGGGGTCGGCAGTAGCTCAGGAGGTAGAGTGGGCTCCTCCTGGTGAGTGTCGAGGTGCAGCTGTCTACATGGTTGGCTCTGCCGTCGGTGGGAATGTGTGTGTGAATGGTGGCAAGTCGCTTTGGACAAAAGTGTCAGCAAATGTAAACCCTAACTCATAGGTTGCTTCAGGTCATAACCCTAACCCTAACTCATATGTCTTTGCTTTAACCCCTGACCCATGCGCCCTGCAGGCCTGCAGGAGGGCAGGCCAGCAGCTTGCGGAGATGAGCGCAGCAGAGGAGGAGACGAAACAGGAGGAGATGAAACAGGAGCAGGAGGGGGAGCAGGAGGAGCAGGAGAGGGAAGAGGATGTGTCTAAAAGATTTTCGGTCGAGGTACACAAATCTGTGTTAAATAATCCACGTGTATGTTATAGCCGCTGTAATAGTGTTAATATGGGATTATGTGTATTATGTTATATACTGTTATTATTGGATGTTATAGTGTTATTATGGGATGTAATGGAGTGTTATTATGGGATGTAATGGAGTGTTATTATGGGATGCAGGAGGTGCACACAGCCGCTATCAGGAGCCTAGCTGAGGTGACAGCCCACTCCATCCAGCACCTCCTCCGAGCAGGAGAGAAGACCCTCCTCTCCCTCCCTGACCGGGGGGTCCACAGCAGCACCCTGGAGCAGAGCAGCACCCTGGCTCAGTGAGACACACACACACACACGCACACACGCCCACGCCCACGCCCACGCCCACGCGCACGCACGCACGGACACTCACACACACACGCACGCTCGCGTCACACACACTCACGCACAGCACACGCACGCACGCTCACACACCCGCACACGCACACACACACGAATACACGCACACTCACGCACGCACACACACGTATACACATACGTACACACACACACACTCAGAAGTATACACATGCATAAATCTATTTATGTAATGTCTATAGTAAAGAATTCTATAACTTCATGTCTTAAAATATACATTTTGAATGTCTTCATTTCAGAGTGACACTTGTTTTGTGTAAAGAAATCTCTCTGCTGGCCAAGAAGTTCACTTCCTGTCTGACTACCACAGGGGTGAGTCCTCTGAGATATACTCTGCTCCTCTAACTATTACACAGTACTCGTATACCTTTGTGTTATAGTTAGAGGTAGATATATGGGTACTGTGTAATAGTTAGAGATTCTCCAACTATTACAAAGTACCCATATATCTACCTCTCACTGTTATACTGTTATAGAGTGTGTACTCGGTGTGTGTGTGTGTGTGTGTGTGTATCAGACAGCGTGTGGATCAGTCTTGGTCCCAATAACGTTTTGATTGACAGGCCGATGAGAAGGGGGAGGTTCTGAACCCTCTGATAACAGGAGTCTTCCTGGAGGTACGCCACTCCCCCACGTTGCATGCTTGATAGCTCATATACGTTCTACAGATATATACTGTATATACATTCTATATCTTTAATGTGTATAGCTCATAGAATACATTCTACATCTATATATGAATTATATATCTTTAATGTGTATAGCTCATAGAATACATTCTACATCTATATATACATTCTACAGTATATCTTTAATGTGTATAGCTCATAGAAAACCTTCTACATCTATATGTAAATTCTATGTATTTTTTTAATGTGTGTTGCTCATGGAATACATTCCACGTCTATATGTATGTTATAATTTTTTTTTTATTTTTTTTATTTTTATTATTATTATTTAAAAAATTCACAGCACAATGCGGCAGCATAATCATTATTACCGGGTCTTTTTTGCCCTTTATTCTGTTTTTGGAATTTCCTCCCAGTGCAAATATGTTTAAATTAGTTACAGAAACAGTGTTCTGAAATGGGATCAATTAATAGTTTTTGAACCTATGTTGTGAGTAATGGAGAAGAAAATATTTGAAATCTTGTTCCAAGTGGCCTGTAGGCATCGCCTTCACGTGGTCTAGCAAAGCTGTACATGTCTTAAAGATATTGATGTGGATGGTTCCAACATAATTCTTGTTTTTTACATTTCTCAAAGTGCAAATGTTTTTTTTTTGGGACATATGTAATTATAATTTGTAAGCCCATGTTGCAAATATAACGTCAACATTTTTTTAAAATGTTAATGCATGATTGTGGACTATATGAAAATAGTACAATTCCAGATCTTCTGGAAATGTTTTTGGTCGCTGCGTCATAATTCATCTAATTTTTAGATATATTGTTGCTTAAGGCACACTCATTAACGAGAAAATGTTAAACTGGCACTGCATGTTGAAAAGGTTGCTGACCCCTGGTATATATCCTTTAATGTGTATAGCTCATAGAATACATTCTACATCTATAGGCCTATAGATGTAATAATCCTCCTGTTGTTTGCCAGGCGTCCAACAGCGCCTCCTACCTGCAGGACGCCTTCCAGCTGCTGCTGCCCGTGCTCCAGATCTCACACATCCAGAGAACATCTGGGGCCGGCCAGCCATGACCAACCTCCTCTCCTCCTCCTCAACTCCTCATTTGCCTCCTCATCACTCCTCCTCTCCTCTCCTAATCGCCCCTCTCCTCCTCATCGCTCCTCTCCTACTCATCCCTCCTCCTCATCTCTGCTCTCCTCTCCTCCTCTCATCTCTCCTCCCCCTCACCATCCTTGTTCCTTCGTGTCTCTTCTCTTCCTCTCCTTTCTGCTTCTCTTCATCCCTCACTTTTCTTTCACTCAGTCCTTCTGCTGCCTCCTCTCCCCTCCCCTCTCCTCTCCTCTCCTCTCCTCTGCCCTCCCCTCCCCTCTCCCTCTCCCCTCTCCTCCTCTCTCTCCTCTCCTCTCCTTCCTCTCCTCTCCTCTCCTCTCCTCTCCTCTCCTCTCCTCTCCTCTCTCCCTCCCCTCCCCTCCCCTCCTCTCTCCTCTCCTCTCCTGTCCACCAGAACACGACCTTGAGATTAAAGTTTACAAAAACGTGTCCAATTACTCAGGGGAAGCCTGCTGGTCGATCGCTATGGAATACTTTTATGGAATGGAAAGCTGTTTGTATTGCAGAGATGAAAGGAAAGACTAAGTACAGCTTTGATCACATCATGTAATGGAGTTTTAATGTTTGCGGAGATGGTGTTATTATGGGATGTAATAGTGTTATTATTAGGACATCATGCCGGTGTAAAACCCTGTTCCTCCATCCACACAAACTAAAGGGATAGTTTCACTTGCACTACTTTCTGTCGAGATGCTACAGTATTATTAGGGAAGGTTTGATAACAAAGACACCTGAGAACAAACCAGGCCTCCGTTTGCTGAAGATAGGATCCTTCTCGTCAGACTACGAAGCAAAGTCCATGTGTAATAGTTCTGAGAAAAATTTAATTATTCCAAAAAACAGGATGGCTCCCAGACTGCTGTTAAACATTGAGTTAGAAATGTAGTACGGTTATATCTTGTCAGAAAATTCCACTAAATAATGTTTATTGTCATGCATTTAGTGTACATACATCCCTGATGCTTTGGGAAAATATTTGAATGCAATAAATGTTTTCCAAATAAAAATCCTTTGCTCAACAAAACGGTTGCATATGACTGCATTTAAATTAATTTCTATATCATTAATCCCAGACGGGACATTTGGGGTTGAGTGATCTTTCATATTTTCGCTTGATGTTATTTAATACAACTACACAGGGACAGACTGACAGAGTAACGTTACGCAGTCCGACAATGAGGTGAGAGGGGCTGTGAAGAGAGTGGTCTGTTATACCAGTATCTCTGTACTGTTCAACCCCTAGCATCCATCTTGAGTGTCAAACACCATAGTTTCCTGCGTGAATTTTTCTTTGATAATGTAAAGAGAAACACAATTAGTTCTGACGCCATGTCACAGCCCATCATCATTGTGATCATACACTCTCACAGAAACTGCATCCATGTCTTAGAGATGTTCACTCTTTCGAGTGAACTTTATAAACTTGTACTTTATAAACAATACTGGCATGTTTCACCTGTTCACTTTTATACCTTGAATTGTGTGTTTTATCGTTCATTGTCATAGCAGGGTGGAAGGAGCAGGAAGAGTAAGCATTTCACTGCTGGTTGTGTGTGTTATAAATGCACTTTGGATGTCTTAGTTCCGAGGCCCACCGCGAGAGGCGCTGCGGCGACCGGCAGCTCGGACCGCAACGCTCTTCTTCGGTGTTTCTTTGATTTCTGCTTTACTGGGCTGTGAAGCTAACGGTGTTAGCGTCATACAACATCCGCTGAACCCAACCAAACACTGCCGTGCTCGAGGTAAACAACTTCTCCTTTCACAGCTTCCAATTATAATTTATTAATATCTGATGTAAACCCGATCATTGACCCTCCATGTTGACGTCTGTCTGTTTGAGCTGTTTAAATGTAAACGTGTAGAGCTAACACTGGTGGCTACAACGAGAAACTTGTGTTAAAGAGCTACGAAGCTAAGCTAGCGTGAGCTGCTGTTCCGCTGAGGATTGATGCGGAACAGCGACTATGCTCACTGTGGTACCTGGGGTACCTGATAATCAAAAGATAACCTGGTTCATATGAGTTCCTAGTTATTGATTATAAAGTTATTATTTATATCAATTATGATCCTTGTTCATTGTGAGGTCAGTTCCCGCCATGCGCTGCTCTCAGGTGCTGTGTTGAGCTGCTGATGCTGGACTTAATAACACTGGGTTCATATTGTCTCCTGTGTCCGATATATGCCCACATCTGGCTGCTTCAAGTCCACATCTGGGCCATAAATGCTTACTTTGTGTCCGATACATGCCTACATTGTGCCCAATACATGTCTACATTGTGTCCTATACATGCCTACATTGTGTCTGATACATTTCCCAGTGTTTGATTAATGGCCATATCTGTCTAATTTCAACAGTAATACTTAACTATGTCTTATGTTCTAATTCTAAGACAATAACACTGAGACACTACTAAATTCTCTCTAGCCCTGTGTCTTGACAATTTCCACACCAACCAGTCAATATTCAATTTGACCATATTTATCTGAACTACCCCTCAACGACAGAATCTAACATGTCTCTTAGGTCACAATCCTGTTCTTTGTTTTCTTACAATATTATAAGGTTTTTTTTGAGTAGAACTGTTTATATTTTAATCATTTAACATTTCTACTATCAGGGGTGTAAAGTAGCGAGTTACATTTACTCGTGTCTCTGTGATTGGCTAGTTTTTTAAGTTTTTCTTTTCAAATCTATACTTTCACTGAGTGTTTATTTTGAAGTATTGTAATCGCGGACAGCTTTTATTTTTACGGGACAACACCGGAAACGACTGCAGTGCAAGGGAGGAGAACAAACTTGCGCCAAAATCAAATGACAACGACGACGATCATGAAAACAGACGACCACAGAGACGATATGGAAAATAGTACAGCTGATGGTGAAACCGAAGTGAACCCCTGGCCTTCCATAAAGGACCACTTCGATTACAAGAGCCAAAAAGGAAACGGCATCATTATGCAATGCAAGATGTGTTTGCCGAAAGAAGTGGAAATAGCAGCAAATGTCAACACACATTCGCGGCCGCAGGTGGCGCCAGAAATTGGTTCCGGTGTTACACCGAATTCTGCGACCCACCGAAAAGTGTGTCCCCAGGGAGCGCTGTTGCATAGTTTCTGCAATATGCACGAGTTTGAAGCGTAGGCAGGCATGACAAAAACCTAAATAAAACACAAGATCTCTCCCCAACCACTTACCTTTTTATAAAAGGTGCTTAATAACTACATTTGATTTGATTAGCATTTTACTGACCCTTACAATGGATAGAGCGTTTACGGTCCATCCCCGTTGCTTCTTTCCCCATATAATGCTACAGTCAGTGTTCATTTACGCTGATTTACCTTTGGGCATTTCCTATTACTAGGCTACTTCGTAAAATGCTGTTTAGAATTCATGTCAGTATCAAGGAAAGAGACCCACCGGTGGGAGGAGATCTTATGTTTTTGGTTATACCGCACACTTGTACTTGCAGGAAATGTGCAACAGCGCCCCCTGTTGTCACACTTTTCGGTGGGTCGCAGAATTCGGTGTAACACCGGGAAGAAGTAGTCCAGCGTCCTTAACAACCAGCCCGTTACCGGTGTTTAAAGACAGGCTGACATTTAGAGACAAGTGGGTCAGGTCAATCAACAACACCGGAGGAGCTATGATGCCAATTTTAAAACAATGGTCGTCGTCAATAAGGAAGAGTCAAGTAACGACTGCCAAGCTGCCAGGAAGTTCCAGGTCACGGAAGAAGATGGCGAGCAGAAGAGACAACGTCTCAAAGATGCCAACAGTCGACGCAAATCCTACCGTGGTCCTCGTCGTTTCACTGAGGTTGACCGGAGAGCTTGTGAATACGTCCGGGAAAACGCGCTCTGGGAGGAGCCGGCGGAAGCGGAGCAGCGGCGGAGCGATGACGGCGACAGCGAACACAGCGGGGCGGTGTTAAGGGATAGAGACATCTGAGAAGTTTGGCGAATTTTAGTTAAGTTTAGTTAAATATGTTTATGTGGCCTGTATTTTCTCTTATTTAATGTTCACAATGTTTCTTGATTATTGCTAGATATTAATTTTGAATCATACTGTAGGCCTACATATTTTGCCTTGAGAGTGCCGTGGCCTTTACTGGCATTAGGCCTATTAAATAACAACTTTCCGTTTTATTGTCATTAATACAACGAGTGTTTAATTCACTGTTTTTAATGTTATATTAAAATGAAATTAATTTATTTGTTCTGTAAATCTGGTCCGCAAATCTTTTTCTAAATGTGTTGAAAAACGGGGGTCGTCTTATAATCAGGGTCGTGACTCGTCTTATATTCGGACCAATCCCGTAGGTGAAATAATAGGCTACTTGCACCGATGCATTGTTAAAAGATTTAGTTTAGTAAGAGATGTTGCTCAAATTAGTCAAAAAGACATTGCATGCATGGCACTGCTATAGTTGGTAAGGATTAATATAACGCGACACGACGGTTCCAGTTACCGCATCCACGGCGGTTCTCGCATCCACGTCGTCTCCACGGCGTCCAATTAAACAGTTATAACCTTTTTTTTTAAAAAATAAACAGGTTGTCTTGATCACCTTTTAATGAGAACCATATAAGTTTTAGTTTAGCTACTTGATTTTACTACTATCGTTATTACAGCTCTTGTGTTACGAGCGCCATCCTGTGGTGGTTGTTTCATGGCAGGATATTTTGGGCTTTATAAATCACATATCAACACTGTTAGAGAATGATGTCCCATTCAAACGGCAACCAGTTTGAATGTAAATAGGGATATGAATCCATACAGTTATGATCTATCTAGTTTCGGAGTATCTCCGTAAAGACTGAGTAAAGCGAAACCGGGTAATTTGTAGAAACGCTGTAGTACACATTTCAGGCCCATAAGGGGCGCTGCTTCTGCTACAGAAATCCAGAAGAAAAATAAATAAGAAGAGGCGAGCATGCGCATAAAGGCTGCTCCCCCCCCCCCCAACCAGGGGTCCTGCGCTTACAGATGACGTATCGGCACCTGACCTATCGACACAAGCCAATGGACAAAACCCGGATGTGTTTCTTATAAACGGTGCTCTATCAGTTTTGATTTTATTGAACGGGGCCGTTCTCTCAAAAAGCCATTGGAAACACGTCTAAAAGCACTGATAAATTGCATATTTTTATTTTCCCATATGTTAAAAGTAAGGATTGGCATTGTTAAAGTTAGATATTAAGACGGTATTTTCTAGTTTCTATTACCTTAAAATGAAGAATTTGGACAGTCATATGATTGAGATTTTATTTGCTCATACAAAACAGAATAAATAAGACGATACATTGATACAACTGGAACAGCTAAATGTAAATCCATAAAAAAAAACGGCATGTTTAGATCCCATGGTGAATTGAGGATGAATTCATGAATGTGTTATTAGATATTCATCCTATTCCTTGACAATTGATTTATTTTTAAGATTTTTCAGACGTTCAATGAATTGTATCCTTGTGTAACGTGCAATGGTGTAGGTCAGGGTTGGCATGAAGGAGGCAACCTGTGAGATTCTCCTCACGGTACTTCTATAATGTTATAAGCTTTTGACCACACCACGCCAGGTCTCCACAGCACGATATATATTTACCATATGTTTGGAAAGTCCGGGATTCCTGCCAACAAGTCAGTTACTAAATAACATGATGAAAAGGGAGACTTCGTTCGTACTGCTGTTTATTCTAGCCGAGAAGAAGCCACACTCGCCGTTATCTCACAAAACCCAACGAAAGAGGGAGGCGCCACCTAGTGGCGAAATATATTATAAACCTGACTGTTACATATGCCTATACAACTAATAACAATAAAAAAAAAAATAACATTTTCCTCGTTTCCACTAGGGGTATCTTTTCTCTATAATTGAACGACCATCTGTAAAATAGTAAAAATTTGAGAGACGCGCATGCACATTTAATGACATCGTTTACAGGAAGTGCGTCATTATTGTGCATCGAGGACCCCTATTCCGATCTGGCAGCCGAACACATCTGGCACTTGACTCATCCTTTTTCTCTCATTTCGGTCGCGGATTCTGAATAAATAATGGCTTGGTAACAATCCCAACAATGGACATGATCTGCTGCAGAAGGATTACAAGCATGTAGTCCGCCATTAATCTTTGTCAGGCGCGTCGTTAGCCCCGGATCGCTGTGCCGTCAATAAAAAACAATGACGAAAATAGCCCCGTAGAGTGATCGACCTACCCCCACTTCACCAAGTAGGAGCTACTACATTTCAGGTAGGATAAGTCCCACACCCCATTGCTTTGGGTGGGCTCTGGAACGCACCATAAGGCTAGTGTGTGTGGCGCGGTCTAGCCTGGTACTCAGGAAGCACTGTAACAGGGTATCTGCAGGTTTCAGCAAGTCAAATTGAAGACATTTTAAGACCTTTTTTAATACCATCTTGAATGAAATTTAAGACCTAAAACATGATGTTGGTGGGGGTTGGCAACAGACACGAGCCCTTCCAGCCAACTGTCCTTGAATTTGCAGCTACCCATTGTCGCAAACTAGCTAGCAAGCAACTAGCTAGTCTCCCTTTCTCCAAATAAACATCAGAACGGCGCACTCTCCGCTTGTTATAATGCGTTATGACACTATTCGCCTTGACCGCCTGAATACACCCGTTGAGTACCCGGTCTGACCACCCTCACATCTACTTTGCGAACTTTAGAGTCTTTGCTCCGACAGGCCATTCATTCCGCTTGACCTGTGCATCCTTGAGCAGCTCAACATCTCCTTCGCTCAGATTTGGCTTGTCTACGTGCCACTTTCTCCTTGGCTGGAGTGACACCAAGTACTCTTGACGCCAACGTTTCCAGAATGCGTCGGCCAACGCCTGTACCTGCTTCTAGTGCTTGATGTATAACTCTTTAAGCGCTGGGTAGACTTTCTGTGTTAGTAGCATGGCGGGCGTAAGGACTGTGGGCATGTCTGGATCGAGTTCCTCTGTGATTAACCATTTCTACAACCAAGACGGCACCACAAAGTTCGAGCCGTGGTACAGTGAGTGGAGGATGAGGTGCCAGCTTTGACTTGCCCACGACGAATCCAATCCGAGTGTCCATTTTCATCTGTTGCCTTAAGATAGGCCACTGCTGATATGGCCATAGTGGAAGCATCAGAGAAGACAGAGTTCTGTGTTTGGAGCACCAAGAAACGGGCACATAGGGTCTTTCAATCTGAAGCTGCTCAAGCTCCCGGGGTGAGTCGGTCCACATTTTCCACTGTTCCTCTTTTAGAGCTGGCAGGGGAGCATCCCATTCAGCTTGTTCGGCAGACAACTCCCTGACTAAGGCCTTCCCTTGAATTGTGACAGGCGCCACGTAGCCCTGGGGGGTATAAAGCCCATTTGCAGTAGACGGGATTCCCCTTCTAGTAAATGGCTTCTTCTCTCTGGATACGAGGAAAGTGAATGTGTCTGACTGCAAGTTCTAAGTGAGTCCCAAGCTGCGCTTCAGTGGCAAGGCGTCAGCAGTTGGCTCCAGATCCTCTAAGTTTTTGGCCCGCTCCATCACAGTGCGGATGTTGGAGGCTATTTTGTCTGGCTTAATGCTTGACTCTGCTAACATTTCTTTTGTACTTTGCAGGATGGCAATGGCCTTTTCGTCAGTGGGGAATGAGGAAAGCCCATCATTAACATAGAAGTTTCTCATGACAAACTGTCTGGCAAACTGTCTTCGCTGCCGTGTTCATTTTCTCCATGCAGGGATGCTTTTCTCAGGCTGTAGATGGCTACCGCAGGGGAAGGAGAGTTGCCGAAAACATGTACCTTCATGCGGTACTCAGTGATCTGATGTGTGTGTGTTTTGGGTTGTGGTCTTCCAACCACAAAAAATCTCAGAAAATCTCGATGCTCTTTCTGGTCGATGAAGCAGAACGTCTGCTGCATATCGGCTGTTACTGCTACAGGCTCTCTGCGGAAGCGCATCAGGACCCCCAGTAAGGTGTTGTTCATGTCAGCCCCTCTGAGGACGTCATTGAGGGAAATGCCTTCATGCTTCGCACTGGAATCAAACACTACCCGTATCTGGTCCTTTTTCTGTGGGTGATAAACATTTGTTGAGGCCTCAGCTCTGGAGCAGGCTCTGCTTGGTCTGCGTCAAACATGGCTTGCATGAAGTTGAAGAAGGGTTCTTTCATGGCACTTTTCTTCTCCAGCATGCGACGGAGGGAGGCGAGCTGAGGGGGAGTGGCGCCCGCTTATCAGCACACTGGTTCTGAAGACGCTGACAGTGGTGGGTTTGTGTGCTTTTCGAGATGCACATCTCCGATTATCACCCATCCCAGGTCGAGTCGTTGGGCAAACGGTGCTTTGTGTGGCCCGTTACATTGTTCTCGCACTTTGTGCACCTGCATTAGGTCTCTTCCAAGGAGGAGGATGGACTCTTCTGGGTCCAGGACTGGGATTTTGTCTGCCAAGTGTTTGAGGTAAGGATGATGTCTGGCGCCATCTGGTGACGGTATTTCAGACATGTCGTCTGGCAGCATGTCGTAGGCAAGGGAATGTGGATGTTGCCGTCTAATGACTCCACCATGAAGTTACTGGCTCGCCGTCCGGCCGTATCCACCACTCCTGAGCCCATCTTCAAAGTGTATTTTGTTCATGCGCCTTGAATTCCAGAGTGTTCAAAGAATTCTGTTCTGCCTCGCGACTTGTTGCTCTACTCAAGAACAATGTAGGTCTTGATGGATAGATGTCTTTGACCTGCAGGATACACTCACGCAAGACCGATTTTGGAGCATGATTTTGACGTGTTCACACTTCCACAGATTTCCGTGTATTTCGACATCACAGGTGGTATGGCTTCCAGCGTCTGCTGCTCCCCGCTGTGATCCTTGTGTGATGACTGGACGGCTGGAAAACACTCTTTTTCTGTCTTTGTTGCACGCCATGCTTCTGTTATGTTAGCAAAGCTAAGATCGTTGCGTGTTTTTGCTCGTTCACAGACAAAGTTGACAGACTGAAAAAGCAGGATATGGCACTCTGCTGATCCTTGTAACGTGATCCTACAGTAATCCACCTCTCTTGCAGGTTGGACGGGAGTTTCTGGACTATTGGGTTTATTCTACGGGAGGTGTTGAGGTATGTAAGACCAGGTAAGTATCCATCTGCCCTGGCTGCTTCAAGTTCCATGAGAATATCTCCCAGTTCTCTTAGCTTGTGGTTTTCTTTGACTGAGATTTTAGGAAAATCTTCGACTTTTCCTACAAGAGCGTTTTCAATCACCTCTGGTGAGCCATAAACATCCAGTCTTTGCCATAACATCCTGAGGCCTGAAGGTGGATTGTGAATGTGCACCGCTCTGATTCTTTCAGCTTGCTCAGACGACGAAGGCCCCAGCCATTTGCACAGCAGATCAAGCGCGTCTCTGGGAGAGTTTTAGGTCGCCGCTATAGCTGATCCAAGATGCCTTCCAGGCCCAGTAGTTCTCCGGCTTGTCCTCAAACTTCAGCAGGCCCGAACTCACCAGCTCGCATCGCATCAGGTACCTCCCTAGGTCTGTTGCAGCCACAGGATGGATGAGCTTGTGATGGACATAGGGGAATGACTGTGTGGAGTAAGGCTGGAAAGGTTTGAAATCATCACTGGTTGGTTTCAGGTTGTTAGGAGAGCTCTGTAGCTGTCTTTTTTTTCTTCTGTGCAGTGCTGGTTAGGCCTGTCACGATAACAGATTTTTCTGGGCGATTATTTGCCCCAGGAATTATTGCGATAAGCGATAATATTTCTGTTTTTCAACTAATATAATGATAATGGCATAATAATGAAAGGTACACCCTTTCGAAGATCAATAAACTTATTTTTAAAGAACACTGGAACTGGACGTCTGGAAGACGATTAAAATATCCAGAATAAATTAACATAGCCAAAAACAATTAAGAAAATGGACTCTATTTTAACAAAAAATGCTTGAGGGGGTTTACTCGTTGTGCCCTGTAATTATGAGCCCGAGTCTGATTTCAACCCGACATTTATTACTTAGGCCTACTCTGCTAAATATATATATAATGTATGTAAATATAATGTATAGAATGCCGGTCATTATCGGGAAAATAAGCCCTGACGGGGCGAACAGGACACCGACGCGCAGCGAAGGTGTCTTGCTCAGCCCTGACAGGGCGAACAGGACACCGACGCGCAGCGAAGGTGTCTTGCTCAGCCCTGAAGGGGTTTATTTTCGATAATGACCGGCAACGTTCTATACATTATCCCGTTTATTACACGGCTACTTGCCAAAACGAAAAAATAACTTCACATGGTGTCTTTTTACAATGTATTCGTTAGCAGCATTTGTAGTGCCGATCAGCAGTGAAATAGTCCGCCAAAGACGTGGACGTCCCTTAGCAACCGAAGACACTGGGGTTGACAAGTTACCGGAGTACTACCCATGCAAGTGAACATAGCATTCCACGGCATTGTGAAGACCTGTATAATAAAGCCCTACAATATTTCTGTTTATGCATAGATTTCTTCTCAGATTAAGCCAATTAAAACAATGATTCAAAAAAAAAGAGTGCGAATGGAAATTATCGTGGCCGGCAAAAGATTATCGCTCATTTTAATTCATCGCGTAATTAATTGATTTATTGCTTATCGCGACAGGCCTAGTACTGGTTGCCTGATTTGGGATCCAGGTGACTTCTCCTGTGAGTGTGTGGGGTTGAGGCAGCTCAATAGATTCATGGTCACTGCTTTCACTCAGATGTGCATGGCTCTGGTTTTCACATTTGTTTCACCGCTGTCCGTGGTAGGCTGGCGCTCCGGTGAATGTGAAGTTTTCTGTGGCTTTGCATCTGATGGTGACTGACTGTATTTACCATGCAGGCTGCTTTTTCACCCTGATTGGACTGGTGACCTGGATTTGTAACAGGAGTCTGCATTTCAGCATTTGTATTGTGCATTTCGACTTGGGTTAGAGGTTCTGTGTTTTCGTTTGCTCTCATTTTAATTGGGCTTGACAGTTCATAATCATAATTTTCAACGGCTGCTTCTAGGATTACAGCTTCAGCGTTTGCAGTAGTGGTGGATTTAATGATTTGTTTCCGTGACCCAGTTCGTGGTAGTCAGTTCGCCAAGAGGAGTCGTTCGCGAATCGTTTGTTCGTTCGTTCAGTCGAGTTTCCGGTAGCGGAGTCTACCGGAGTCTGACTGACCCAGCTGAGAACCGTGCATTCCATGATGCGATTTACCGCTACCGGAAACCAGGCTGAACAAACAATAGATTCGCGACTACTCCTCCCAGTTCAGTCAAGTTTTCGGTGAATCGATTCACCGGAAACTCGACTGAACTGGGAGGAGTCGTTCGCGAATCGTTTGTCAAGCTAACAAGTTGATCACTAGAGGTCTGTTACAAGTTGACCACTAGAGGTCCACCTTTCTCCAAATAAACATCAGCACAGCTAGCCTATTTAGCTCTTGAAAATGTATCATTAAGACCAAGGTTTCTGTATCGATGCTGTCGTCTTCTGATGTGATGTGAAATCTTGGCTCCAAAGTGTTTGTTGAAAACTTATCTAAAGTATGACACAGTATACATCCATTCATGTTTTTACTTTTACTCAAGTAGATTTTTTTAGACCAGTGCTTTACTTTTACTTGAGTAAAATTTCATCAAAGTAATCATACTTTTACTTGAGTAGAATATTTTTGTACTCTTTCCACCTCTGCTACTAAACGACTTTTTATTCCTTTGTATATTCTCCTTGATTACTTTGAAAAGTGCTGTATGTAAAAAAAAAAAAAAAACGAAACATGTATTACAAGTGTACAGAGAGACTTCGGGGTGTAAAAACATTGACAATAATAACATGTGTTTATTAGTTCAGAGCGTTGGGATTGTAATAACTGTATAATGTAGCGTTAGTAAAAACAGCTTGGTTAAGGGCTTTCTCCCTCTGTTCTTCTGAATCCTCCAGAGTGCACATCTTTCAGACCTGAGACCCCGACTCCAGCCGCCCCCACCCTAGACCTAGAGCCCCCAGACCCCCTCCCCTCTCAGACCTAGACCCCTCCCACCGTGTCTGAGGCCCCTCCCCCTCCCAGCGCCGCCACCATGCCCGCCGCCCTGGCGGACTCGTCCCAGATCATCTGCGAGGTCTGGGCCAACAACGTGGACGAGGAGATGCACAAGATCAGACACATCATCCAGAGCTTCAACTTCATCGCCATGGTAACGTCCCCCGCTCATCCTCAGACACGCGGCCCAGGTCCTTTATCTTCACCACCCACCCCCTCCTAACCCTGGAGGTGAAGAGAGCTGAGGGGTGGGGAGGGGGTGGTGTTAGGGGGGGAGGTGATGGTGTTAGGGGGTGAGGTGATGGTGTTAGGAGGGGATGGAACTGTAAGGGAGGTGATGGTGCACACAAACAACATTTCAAGGGAACTTACTGCAATCAATTCTTGAGTTTTACAAAAGCTCCACAATCAACTAATATTAGTTTGTTTGTATAATTACATTTTCTTCTTTAGACAAATTTGAAAGTTAAGAGTTGTGCCAACTTAAAAGTCTGGCCAACTCGTAATCTTTTTCTTCAGATAATTTACTTTTCTTCATTAGTAAAACTTAAAAGTTAGAGTTATACCAACAAAGATTTTTATATTTTACAAAACTCAAAAAAGTAAGTCAGGGTTGTTAACTTAATATTTCAAATTAAGTATAACATTTAAAATGGCATTTCAAAGAATACAAAACCAGTTTAAAGTTAACTTCATACTTTATTCAAAGCAATAATTGGAAACTTACCCTTTTACATTTCTGAATGCCAGACAGTAGAACCAGCAACATGTAGCTACTCGCTGCTTGATTATCTACTTACAGCAGAGAATCACTGTCCTAATGCAGCAAAACCAAGTGCAGAAGAGTTTGACATACGGTCAAATACATTCAAAACATATTTACCATCTTGTAAACATGTCACTGTGCAGTGCATTAAAATTGTAACAGCAACAACATTGCTGACATATCTGAAGTGGCCTTGTCAAATAGAAAGACGCAAAACCTGTAAAAGCACCTGGGCAGCTCACATCAGTTTTATGGTCAATTTTAAAATAACAATGCCAGTTTAAAGGCATACAATTTAACATTGTAAAATGGGCAGCATTATCCAACTGAATAAAACACCCATAAAAACAAAACTAAAAAGTTTGACATGCATATCTGCGTGTAGCCAAAAGCAACATAAAGCGATACTCCTACCATTTTTCTTCCTTTTGGTTATTAGCCTCTCGAACCCGATCCAGACAAGAGGATTACGTTTTTTTTGTGAATTTACAGGAAACAGACGTGTAGAGATCGCCCAACGCCAATTAGCTTAGCTCCAATGAACGGTAGTAAACGGGATTCACTGTGCCTAGTCAACGGTGTAAACGGTCCGGTTTGCTGGTTGCGATTGGTTTATTTACCCAGTTATGTTATTTTTAGAGTCAGATTAGCAAGTGATTTGATAGTTTTTGATCAAATACTTGCAGGAAGTAAAGCGCCGCAACAGCACAAGAACAACAGGAGGAAGTAGGTCAACAAAATAAATTGTCTATGTACAAGAGAAGGACAGACCTTTTATTGTTGTCTTCAAGCAAACGGGACCGTTTACACCGCTGGGAAGTTTATCTAATGACTGAGCAGAGTGAATCCCGTTTACTAGCGTTCATTGGAGTTAAGCTAATTAGCGGTGGGTGATCTCTGCATGTTTCTTGTTAATGCAAGCACAGTCTAAAAATATATATATATCCTCTTGTCTGGATCTCGGTTGAGAGGCTAATAACAAAAAAAAAGTTCGCTTTAAGAAATAGTAAGGACTTTTTGAGTCAGGTTTTAGCTGACTTACAGTAAAAGCTTGGTTTTGAGGCTCCTGACACGCTGTGTGCAGTTGGTGGAAAGTTTCATAAAGATGGTCTCGATCACTTCAAAGGTGTCTGTTTTCTTTGGGGAAATTGATGTTCAAGGCATAGAGCAGGCCAAACAGCAAGGCGGTCTGTGAGGACAATGTCCTCTTCCAACACAACAGCAATATTCTAGACTCTGGACAGCAGGGACAGGGTCTTCAAGGACAGTGAGGATACCAATCTTGAGTACTCTTGGCATCTGGATCAGTTTCCTGATAAAAACACGAAGGTGGTGCCAAATTTCGAGATAACTGAAATTTAAAAATTAGGAACCAAGTCCTTCCAACAAATCTAAAAAGGTTGAGCCTCCTACTGCACTCACCAAGCATGTCCTGAAGAGCTTCTCTGAATCCTCGCGAAGAAACAGGGGTAGACCTTAAAGGGATGTGATCCTTCAGGTCTGAAAGGTGTGCACTCTGGAGGATTCAGAAGAACAGAGGGAGAAAGCTGTTAACCAACACTGTATTTTAATATAAGTGGTGTTGCCCTTTAAGAGCAAAAATTAAGAGACTGAGCCAAGGATATGTAAATTCCAATAATAAACTTTTAACTACCTGGTAATCAAGCATGTCAAGGAGTTTTTCCATTTCTCTACCAATGGCAACCGTCTTGGCACAGTATAATTTCAGCAGGCGAGTAGTCCTCATCTGAGCCTGATCTGACGCTCCCCAACAGATCCTTGGTGGTGACACGGTAGAAGTCTGCACAAATCTGTTGAACACAAACTGTTAGAATCACATTTCTGCGTATTGTGTAATTTGTTTTACAGTCAGTTATGCTTAGTATAATTTTGAAGTTAGAAATCAAAACAGCTTGACAGGTTGGAGTAGAGGGTTAAATAGATGGTTTATTCCAGGATGTACAGCGTGATTACAGACTTAGGTTGAATAATCTATGGTGGACCCGGTGGTCGATGACTTGTTCCTTGGCTGTCGAAACCCTCTACTCGTCGAACCAAGGGTTGGGCGAGTTATAATACAAAAAGGGGAATAGATGAATAACACGTTGACACAGACGCACTCTCCCTTGATAAGGTATTCTGGCCCTGGCTATGTCCCGGAGGCGGCCAGGTTTGGTTCGAGCGATATATCCTGACACATGCAACAATGTCAGAATATGTTTGGGGATAAACACCTTGTTATCACTGTATCGAGAGGCACTGGACCTGTTTCCTAAAACTAGAAATGTGAACAGATAATGATGAGACGACTGTAAAATACACCAACATTACTAGAGTTTGTGCCCGCCATTTTACGACATTCATTATCCCGAGTTTCGTAAGTGGATAATGAAGATTATCCCGAGATAGCGAACCAATCAGATTGCGCCATCTAGGGCAGTTTCTGTGTAGTATGTACTAACATTAGATCAATTTGGCGGTAAAACCCGCGGACCTAGGAACCTTGACCGAGGGCTAACGCTGGACTAGCTAGCTTCTAAATCAATACACAAGTTAAACCAGGTTGTAGGCCACTATAATAAAGAAAATAACAAACTCATTAGGTTACACATGATTTAAACCAAAACAGATAAAAAAAATTTTAAAGAATCAAGAAGGTCAACCTGTCCAGGACCCTCCTCTGCTTGGGCAGTGAAGCTCCACCATTTTGTAACATCATGACTCAGTTGGTTTTGAGTAGCAGTTGCAACAGAGTTCTTTTCAAGTTGATGAATGGCCACCGCAGGTGTAATATGGGGGATGAGGATGTCAGGACGAAACACTCCCTGGGCAAAGAAAAAGTGCAGAATCAGTCACATGGGGGAGGCATTGTCACAGCCTCTCAACAGTAATAATAATCAACTATGGTTTTGTAATTGTCTTAAATGATTCGATAAACAATGAAAAATGATCATACAAAAAATTAATCGCTTGATTCGAAAATGGTTATATCAGTAATCAGTAATACAGTCATAGTTTCTCAATAAACCTTGTGTGAATGAATGAATGATTGAACCTTTGTTCAAAAATAAAACAAAACAAACAAAAAGTTCTAAAGCTGAGCAGTTGTGTCAAGAAGGAACCAACATGAACTTAGAGAGGTGGTGACAAAAGTCCTAGCATCTTTCGAAAACTAACCTCTCGTAAAAATAAAGGAATGAAAATAACAAACACTCAAACACTCCCTACTCTTCACCCCATATCAGTCAATTTGCGTGCCAAATCTAACGAGTGTCATTCCAAGTTGGTGAATCAACTAATTTGCAGTGGCTTGCATGTATCCACTTTCGTCTCTTCTTAGCTACACGACCAGCGGATCGAGTAACTAATTAGGAATTTGGTATGGCCCCTCATGGTTTGATTGATTGAGTCTTGTAGATGATTCCCTGGTCATTCAAGTCTTTTATGATTGGTCTCAGTCCATCCACGGCAGCTCTGTTGAGTGGGTATTGCTTGACACCTGGAGGACTCCACTGACTTCACTGGTTCCATAGTTATTGTTGGTTTCCGTCATTGAATCGTATATGCGGCTGAGTTCTTCACCACTCTGCCGACCTGTCTCTTCTTCCATAGTTCCTTCCATTTTTGTCTGAACGGTTTTCGTTCCCTGGTTTCTCGTTGGGGCGCTCACGGTACCCCTTTCGAGGGGCTTTACATTCTCTTTGCCAGTGTCCACTTTGTCCACAGTTGTGGCATGGTCGAAGTTCTTTCTGTCTGTCTGGCGGGAGGAATCGTTCTCTATTTCTGTTGGGCTGGGGGAATCTTTCTCGTTCCCTTGCCATTCCCTTCTCCTCGTCCGCCAGAAATCGAATCCTGACTTCTTCATCTTGATCCACCTTTTCTCCGAATTCCTTGATCTCTGCCATTGTGCTGCTTCGGTTGTCCCAGCCGGGAAACCTTGTCTTTACTCCCCTTCGGATCTCCGGCAGTACCTGCTGGAGGTACATGGTCTTCAAAGGCAAAGTCCTGGTGATGGTCGATGTGTGTCCATATCATATTCAGTTGCTTGGCACTGGACAGCAGCAAATACAGCATTCGAAGAAGCGCTCGTTGAACTGGTCCAGACTCTCGTCTTCCTTCTGCAAACAACGTGGTGATTGTTGTCCAGTTGACCCTGTGCCTTGGAGTGCTTTTGGATCCACGCCTTTATGGCCTCCCCATCCCTTCTCTGGTCTCATTCCGTCTTCTCCAAGGGCATCTTCCACTCTACGTCGTATCGAATCTGGATGCGCTCAGTGCTGCTGCTCAGGTGTTTGGAACAATATAGCAAAGCCCATCGTAGGGGTGGAGTTCGTACAGAAGGCATCAGTTGTTTCAGTTTCATCCATGGCTGTAGGCCTGCTCTCTTTGGGTGGTCGATCTCCGCACTCCATTTTTTGATGTTCTTCGGGCTGGAGGGTTCATAGAGGATTGTGCGTCCCTCAGCGCTTTCTATCTTCTTCAAGGGCCTGAGGTTAGCATAGTCAGGTGGGGCAGATGGATTTCCCTTCCGTGGCACGTGGGGGGTACTGCAGATGACCGGGTACTCGCCTACAAAGCTGTTGACGGCTGGGAGAACACTGTGTCTTGACTCCTGTAAACCACCAGGTGGCGACGATGGCTGCATCGGGAAGATGTATTCCCCATCTGGGCCACACGATGGCAGTGTGGGGTACATGCGACCATAGACTCCCAAAACTCCTCCTCCGTTGCCTTGGTCACCCCCCCTTGGGGGCCCTGAGTCGAGGGGGCGGGCCGCTATCAGTCCTTCTCGGACTAGCGTCTGGTGTAGGTCTCTCTCCCGAGTCAATTCATCCTTTAACAAACGAATTTCATCGGCAAGCAGTTTGATTTGCTCTCTTGTCTTTCCCAGAGCATCTTCATAGTGAGCAGTTGTCTTTTCCAATTCATCTCTCTTTTTGTTGCTGACATGCTTGATAAAGTAGCGCTTACACTGAGACAATAGTAACAACCCAACTGGTTCACTTCGTCTAGTCTTCTTGACCCAGTCTTTGAAAACCTTCCAGATCGATTCCTTTGGCCAGCGTTTAGTTTGGGGGTCCATCATTATCTCATAAAAACAATATATGTGATTCCTCGGCGGGGATCAAAACAACATAGCACAAACAAAAAACTCTAGCGATTCATGTAACCTCACCAGTGAATTCAATACAAATACGGTTTCACTTTCCTGTCCAACAAGTCGTAAAACAAAAGCCCTGAGCAAACCAGCTTAAGTTATATTCAGGACACGTATCAACATTGACAAACTAGCAAAGATGAACAAATCACTTGAATGACATGCTATTACAATATTCCAGGACTCAAACCCAGACCAAAGGCCTTAATCAACATATTCCAGGACTCAAACCCAGACCAAAGGCCGTCAACAATTCCAGGACTCAAACCCAGACCAAAGGCCTTAATCAACAATTCTAGGACTCAAACCCAGACCAAAGGCCTCAACAACATATTCCAGGACTCAAACCCAGACCAAAGGCCGTATTCAACAATTCCAGGACTCAAACCCAGACCAAAGGCCGTATTCAACAATTCCAGGACTCAAACCCAGACCAAAGGAACAAACAATAGTTTCATATGGATTACACAAACTCTTAATCACTAATGCAGGTCCTCACTTCGTCAAGCTCTTAATGACACAACTTCATTACTCAGCAAATGTAGTGCAGCCTAATAGTAAAACAAATAATAATAATAATCACAGTTATGTGTGTGTAGATTATTTTAAGATTACTTTCTTGTTCTTTTCTCTTGGTCGAGAGTGTGGAATGAGATTCAGTCACCGTTGATTCCCACGTGGTGCATAGAGATGCGCTGGTTCAGCCGCGTTGTGGATGCGGGTCCCTCGGCAAGGGCAGGCGTTGAGACGTCTCCCAGGCAGGGCGCGCGCTCCTCTTCTCTGTCACAGGGCAATCTTCAGAGGCAAATCGTCTTCTCACTCCTCTCCTCTCTTCAAGACGGTGTCACGGCACCAAATGTTTAGATTTCAGCTTATTTCTAAACTGTTCGGCACAGACTCTTGCGTTGTGTATTTTCAGTCGTAGTAGTAATTCTTGAAGTTGAAATCAAAACAGCTTGACAGGTTGGAGTAGAGGGTTAAATAGATGGTTTATTCCAGGATGTACAGCGAGATACAGACTTAGGTTGAATAATCTATAGTGGACCCGGTGGTCGATGACTTGTTCCTTGGCTGTCGAAACCCTCTACTCGTCGAACCAAAGGGTTGGGGCGAGTATAATACAAAAAGGGGATAGATGAATAACACGTGAACAGACGCACTCTCCCTTGATAAGGTATCTGGCCCTGGCTATGTCCCGGAGGGCCAGGTTGGTTCGACCTACCCTGACACATAACAATGGCAGAATGTTGGGGATAACACCTTGTATCAGTATGAGAGGCCCTGGCCTGTTCCTAAACTAGAAATGTGAACAATAAGAGAGACACTAAAATACACCAACATTCTACACACGGTAGAAGTCTGCACAAATCTGTTGAACACAAAAGTAGAATCACATTTTGGTATTAAAACATTTGTTTTAAATTAATTATTGCTGTATATAATTTGAAATTAGGATAGACAATTAATTATTTACATCTCATTCATCTCAAATATACGGTGCCCGCATAGCTAACGTTAAATATCTTATTACTAACACTTTACCTGACGTTAAATTGGAGACCTGTTTCACCTGTTGAAGCTAATTTAACAGCTTGAGTTTACAGTAACACATTGCACAATGTTACCATTATAGCTAAAAATGACAACCAAAGTCAACTAAACAAGATTTACAAATGGATTGGAGGTTTGGCGATACTATAAGGCAATCAACGTTCACTTAAAGTTGAAGCGGTCAATGTTCATTTGAAGTCGAAATGTCCGGCAAAATGCAACAATTTTTAACAAAATTGTGAACAGTGCAGTGGTTTTTAACTTGTATCGAAACATTAAAATCACTTTTTACCTTGAAAAACACATGACTCCAGACACATGATTTCCGAGTCTGTCACTGTAGCAAAACGAGAGTTTGTGCCCGCCATTTTACGACATTCATTATCCCGAGTTTCGTAAGTGGATAATGAAGATTATCCCGAGATAGCGAACCAATCAGATTGCGCCATCTAGGGCAGTTTCTGTGTAGTATGTACTAACATTAGATCAATTTGGCGGTAAAACCCGCGGACCTAGGAACCTTGACCGAGGGCTAACGCTGGCTAGCTAGCTTCCTAGCTAATATAACGTTAACAACCATCTCCAAAGCCCCAAAATAAAGTTGTGACCATGGCGAATTACATTTACACCAATACAGAGTAACAAACAGTTTATTTGAGGAAATACTCACCATCAGAGAAAGCTAATCGAACATGAAGGGTGACCCACAACGTGCAGGATTGTAGGGGAAACCTGTTAGGAAACCCAGTTTTTTTTCCAAAGTGTCACAATGCGCATGTCCGACGTAGTTGGCCCAGCCTCAGAAAGAGTCTGACTTAAACCCGTGTGTCACTGTCTTGCTAACAAAGATACTACAGTGAGCCCAACTCTTGACTCAAAACTCCACATTGTTGGTTGGATTAAATTGCATTGCACAGTTAACATGAATACTTAATGTTTTATATTCATTTTACACAGAAATTATACTGAGACCAACAATTTTAAGTTTTTGTTTTTACAGTGTGTTAAGGGGAGGTGATGGTGTTAGGAGGGGGTGGGACTGTAGGGCGAGTTGATGGTGCTGAATAACCTTTTTTTTCCTGAAAATCTCTATGGACTAAAATATGAGTCTTCTCATCGGGCATTTGTACATAAAGGAGAAATAAAGACTGTAGAGTACGATTCTTGGCTGCCTGTCAAACCCAGACAGCCGGCAGTGTTTGGCTCCAGATTTCAGTCAACAAACAAACTCAACAAAGTGAGAGCCAACTGGTTGAGTGTGTTCCAACTAGGGCGATTTGGGGAAATAATGTAATTTCTATTAAGATTTATTAAGGTCCTTATGTTCTGTATTATTCACTAAAAAAGTTATAAATAATTCTTAAGTATGACCCACACAACATTGGAAGCAGTCAACATATAAACTGCTCTTTCCTTTAGGCCAGGCCGATGTGTTGAGAAAATTGATATAACGTCTTTATTTAACTATTGGATTGTAAAAGAAAATAAATATAAATCTTACTGATCCCCAGTCAGTAACGGTAACAAATGGGGTTTTTTAATCGCAGCCTTTGCGATTTGCATATCGCGTTATAGCGTTTTCGACTTGAATCATCCAGCCCTAGTTACAACCATGATCAGAAGGTCCTCCTAAACACCCCCCCCCCCCCCCCCCCCCCCCCCCCCCCGTCTCCAGGACACAGAGTTCCCGGGCGTGGTGGTGAGGCCCATCGGGGAGTTCCGGAGCACGGTGGACTACCAGTACCAGCTGCTGCGCTGCAACGTGGACCTGCTGAAGATCATCCAGCTGGGCCTTAGCTTCATGAACGAGGACGGAGACTACCCCGCCGGGACCACCACCTGGCAGTTCAACTTCAAGTTCAACCTCACGTACGTTCACCCGGAGATCTGGGTCCTTGTAGCATAACTAGACCTGACCTCATTCACCTGTAGACCTGCTCCTTGTAGCAAGCCTAGCCTGCTAGCCTGCAGGGGAGTGGTCAGTAGACTCACAACCTGTCCCTCTAGGGACCTCCAGGTGAAGGGTCAGTAGACTCACACACTGTCCCTCTAGAGACCTCCAGGTGAGGGGTCAGTAGACTCACACACTGTCCCTCTAGGGACCTCCAGGTGAAGGGTCAGTAGACTCACACCCTGTCCCTCTAGGGACCTCCAGGTGAGGGGTCAGTAGACCCACACACTGTCCCTCTAGGGACCTCCAGGTGAGGGGTCAGTAGACCCACACCCTGTCCCTCTAGGGACCTCCAGGTGAGGGGTCAGTAGACTCACGCACTGTCCGTCTGTCTCTCTAGGGAGGACATGTACTCCCAGGACTCCATCGACCTGCTCCAGAACTCCGGCCTCCAGTTCAAGAAGCACGAGGAGGACGGCATCGACACGCTGTACTTCGCCGAGCTGCTGATGACCTCTGGCCTGGTGCTGTGTGAAAACGTCAAGTGGCTGTCCTTCCACAGGTAGCTACGCTGTACAGACAGGTTCCACACACTAGTGAGCACACTGCACAACTAGACCTGCACACAAGTTACACACCTGCAAGGGTGGCAGTGGCTGAGGAGGTAGGACGGGCCGACCATCACCCCGACTGCTCCCGACCAGCTGGCTGTTGCCTTGCATGGTTGACACCGCCGTCGATGTGTGACTGTGATATGAATGGGTGAATGTTGGGCAATAATTGTAACGCGCGTTGAGTAGCCACTGGTAAGAAAAGGAACAATGTTAATACTGTACATTTAACCAACATACATTCACCCTAAACATGAGATGCACACTAGAGAACACACCTCAGATCCTCAGATACACACTAGTTAGTAGTTAACACACACTAGTGAACACCCCTCAGATCCTCAGACACACACTAGTAAACACACACTAGTGAACACCCCTCACATTCTATTTATATTCGTATATGAGGTCATGTGATGTCATGATGTTAATGTGGTGATGTCATGAATTGAATGTATAAGGTCATGGTATGATAATGTCATGGTTTATATATGACGTGTGTGAGGTCAGTATTTACGTATGACGTGGTGTGTGATGTCACGGTGTTAACCTATGACCTGGTGTGTGATGTCATGGTGCTAACATGACGTAGTGTGTGTGATGTCACGGTGTTAACGTATGATGTCACGGTGCTAACGTGTGACGTGTGTGTGTGTGTGATGTCATGGTGTTAACCTACGACGTGGTGTGTGATGTCACAGTGTTAATGTATGACGTGGTGTGTGATGTCACGGTGCTAACGTGTGCGTGTGTGATGTCAGCGGCTACGACTTCGGCTACCTGGTGAAGCTGCTGACGGACGCCCGGCTCCCGGAGGAGGAACATGACTTCTTCCAGATCCTCAACCTCTTCTTCCCGGCCATCTACGATGTGAAGTACCTCATGAAGAGCTGCAAGAACCTCAAGGTACAGAGGAGGGTCCCGGGGACGCCCGGAGCGTTGGTTTGTTTAATCTTAAAAGAGGATAGTGATTGAAGGGTGGTGTTTCCTGTGGCAGGGGGGACTGCAGGAAGTGGCGGACCAGCTGGAGCTGAAGAGGATTGGTCGGCAGCATCAGGCCGGCTCTGACTCTCTGCTCACGGGAATGGCCTTCTTCAGGATGAAGGAGGTACTGCAACCCAATCAATACTAAAACTACTACTACTGTTACTGCTGAATACCTTCCAGAGGATGAAGGAGGTACTGCAACCTTACCAATACTAAAACTACTACTACTGTTACTGCTGAATACCTTCCAGAGGATGAAGGAGGTACTGCAACCTTACCAATACTAAAACTAATACTACTGTTACTGCTGAATACCTTCTAGAGGATGAAAGGGGTACTGCAACCTTATCAATACTAAAACTACTAGTACTGCTACTACTACTGCCACTACTACTCCTACTACCTTCTCAAGGATGAAGGAGGTTCTGCAGTAGTTAATACCTTAATGCAGTACCTCCTTCCTCCTGAAGGAGGTACTGCAGTAGTGTTAATACAGTACTGCAGTACCTTCTTCAGGATGAAGGAGGTACTGCAGTTCTATTACTACCACCTTGTTCAGCGTGAGGAAGTGGGCGGGGTCGGCACAGAGCCCTGCTCTCTGATAGGCCCACGCTAACCTCTCGGCCCCCTCCCCAGCTCTTCTTCGAGGACAACATCGACGACGCCAAGTACTGCGGGAGGCTGTACGGCCTGGGCTCGGGCTTCGGCCAGCCGCAGAACGGCCTCTCCAGTTCCACCCAGGACCAGGATTCCAACAGCAAGCACTGAGCCTCCAGCAGTGGGACACTCGTTTTAACCAGCACCCCCGACCGTAGGACCAGCCCCCCCCACACCAACCACCTCCACCACCGCCGCCTCCACCAGCAAACCACTGGACCGGACCCCCTTGGCTTTTACTGGTTTTATACCACCTATATTCCCAATGTATGGTCCGACTGGCTGTATGCCCCCCCCCCCCCCCCCCCGATGTATGGTTTGACTGGCTATATGGTCTAAATTCAGAACGCCTTTTTAAAAATATCTTTTTTATGGCTGCAAGACTTCTTCAGTGGGACCAAGATGGTGGTGAGAAGCCTTCTCTATCTCTGCCCTGTCGTCACAGAGCCCCCCATCCCCACCCCGCTCTGCGGTGGCCACCATGGAGGCCGTGTTTTAAGTTGTGCTGGGAATCGTGTGGCACATGAAATTGCTCCATTTTTGACAGCAGAAACACAGGTTTTAGCCTCGCCCCCCGTTGAGAAGGTCTTTTAAAGCTGGTGGGTTTTTAAGGCGTCCCCCTGGGTCTCCAGTCTGATCTGTACATTTGCTTCTCTTCCAACGATTCACTGCAGATGGGTTGTGGTTCCTTTTGTTTTTATGTCATACATTGTTTTAAACAGTTGTACATTAAATTGTTTTCTATTTTGAATGTAAAAGCTACCGTTCATTGAGCTTCATAATACGTACTTTGCTATGAGGGTGGTGCTTAATAAGAAGAACCTTCCTATAGAGATGTTCCTTCATAAGAAGAACCTTCCTATAGAGATGTTCCTTCATAAGAAGAACCTTCCTATAGAGATGTTCCTTCATAAGAAGAACCTTCCTATAGAGATGTTCCTTCATAAGAAGAACCTTCCTATAGAGATGTTCCTTCATAAGAAGTACCTTCCTATAGAGATGTTCCTTCATAAGAAGAACCTCCCTATAGAGATGTTCCTTCATAAGAAGAACCTTCCTATAGAGATGTTCCTTCATAAGAAGAACCTTCCTATAGAGATGTTCCTTCATAAGAAGAACCTTCCCTATAGAGATGTTCCTTCATAAGAAGAACCTTCCTATAGAGATGTTCCTTCATAAGAAGAACCTTCCTATATGCTCATGGATAGTCATCTATTGAATCGTGTCCCAGAGCACGATTGTTAGACTTTATTCGTACGGCACAGAACGAAATGTAAACCCATGCATTTTGGATGGGAGTGTTTCTGTGTCTCTCTATGGCTCCCTCTCCTTTCCAATGTGTTTCGAGAATTTATATCGATTTAACGAGAAAGGATGTAAGGAACGGCAAGAAATTAAAGGCTCCATGGTTAAAATAATTTAAATATAATTAACTTAAAGCGTGTAACAAGGAAACGAGAAGATCTAGTTCTGGGCCAGCAGAGGCTGAATTTTAAACGAATTCGGCCCATAACCTTATTTTCAATGTTTTTTTATTATATATTTTTATATTGTCTTGTTATACCTGAACCACACTTCCACATTGGTCGAAGTGGATTTTCAATGGTCAGATATAGATCTTGTTATAACGATAATTGAATAAAAGCTACATGGTCTACTTATATTATATATATATCACTATTATAATATATGTATATATGCTACACGTGAACCTCCTAAAATCGTGCTCTGGGACACGATTCAATAGTTGTATTGAATTTATTGAGATATTTTTGAGGTCTGCTGTAAAAAAACGGGGAAATCAGAGTATCCCTAGTATACTACATTTACCCCTTGATGCATTTGTTGTTTTGACACATAGGCCTAACTAGAGGTTGCCTGTATTGTCGGCGCACACCCCTTCTGAAGTATCTCTCTCTCTCTCCCCCCCCCCCCCCCCCCGTTCTGTGGAGGACGTCGGATTGTCGGAGAAACGCTCTCATTCAATGCATTGGTCTATATTTCATTCTGTGGAGCACCTTCGTTTCAGTTTTTGAGGAGGTCTGCTACAGAAATATTGACATATAACTAGAGGGTGCACTGTACTGTCTATACACACACACACACACACACACACACACACACACACACACACACACACACACACACACACACACACACACACACACACACACACACACACACACACACACACTCTCTCTCTCTCTCATCTGAGAAACACTCACATTCAAAATGCATGGGTTTACATTTCGTTCTGTGTAGCAAAAGTGCTCTGGGAAACGACTCAGTAGATTAACGTTTTGTGAGCGTGAGCACGAAATCATGTGATACCGGGTTGGGTGGCAACATACTCATGGCGTTCATACAAAAAAAAACACTGACTGTCACCCCCTGCTGGTGATTTCATGAAGGAATTCAACTCTACCAATTTAGTTTAGGAGGCTTATCTTTAAGTGTTTCAATCTTTAATGATTGTGAATATTTTTTAACACGAGTTACAGCGGAAACAAGTAGATGTTTAGTGAACACAGGTACCTTAGAATGATTCTTCTATAAATTATTTTAAAAAAAATCGAACGTGTAGGCCTACTTCATAATTGCTGTTACATTGTCAGACATGCCTATTTAAAACTATTGCCGTCGCTTTCAAACATAACGTTCTGGTGTAGAATCCAGGAAAAACCATGTTGCCCATCCCCAGTTGAAATCATTGATTATTTTTAGGATTAAAAGAAAATCAAACATTTGTTAGCAAATGCCTTTTTTCTTGTTTATGGTTTCTGTCATCCCAAAAATAATTCTTCCTCTGTTTTTGTGATCTTCGGTTGAGGCGACCTTGGCTATGATCCGGGCTTTTCATTTCATTGTTTCCAGAGACTGAATCCGTCCCAGGTGGCCTCTGATCTCTCTCGGGTTGATGTAGGGCGTGTATAGTATATATCAGGCGTGCTCAGCGGGTTTCAGCCTGCTATATTAGGGTCAGCTCGTCAAAATGATAGCTGTGTGTTAGATAGCCCAGAGCTTAGAGTCTCCATTTGAGACTTCTAAGTCTTCACCAATCCAATTAATACAATCCTCAACATTCCCGTCGGCATCCAATCTAGATGTTAGATATAAAACTAAAGTGTGGGATATATTCTCTCTCTCTCTCTCTCTCTCTCTCTCTCTCTCTCTCTCTCTCTCTCTCTCTCTCTCTCTCTCTGTCTCTCTGTCTCTCTGTCTCTCTCTCTCTCTCTCTCTCTCTCTCTCTCTCTCTCTCTCTCTCTCTCTCTCTCTCTCTCTCTCTCTCTCTCTCTCTCTCGCTCTATTTCAATTCAATAAAGATTTATTGGCATGAGAAAGAAACAATAACATTCTCAAAGCAGGTGAACGATTAAGAGGTCAAAGTTTAAAACGTTTAATAAAAAAATATATATACATGTATACTGTATATATTAGATATAAAAAGTAAAATCAGGACTACTGCACAAGGAGTTCAACCTCTCACTCAACACTAAATTAAGCACTTTAGAAAAAGGCTCAAACATAGCCAGGTCAAATTTCAAGAGTTATTTCCTTTTGAAGGGGAAATCCTTTCAAGGTGACGGTAATCTAGATAAGATATTATTACATGGTTTATAGATAGCCTTTTTTTGATTCAGAGAGGGGTGGTAGAGAGACGGAGCTCACATGCTTCCTGCTCTCAGGAGACTCAGCCCGGACAGCCAAGGTAGGACAGAAACATTCTCTGATCAGTTCTATTAATATCTGACAAAGTTGTTGTGGTGCTACTTTTGTGCACCAGTTTTCAACGTTATCAGTCAAATGGAAGTAATCAGCCCCATAAATAACTTGAGAATGTTGTTTTGTGATGATGAGTTTCATTGTGATTTATGTTATTACAAGTGTGGTATTCAACACTGAGTTTTTCATTAGGCCTACCCGGGGCTGGGCTGGTCTCTGTTGAAGGCTCAATCTGGACCTGGACCAGATCGATAAAACCAGGTGCGTTCACTTTGTATTTTATGTTGCATCACTTTAGATGCAACATAAAATAAGACGTGCTTTATAATTGCTGTTATTATTCGAACAAACAATATTATCATCCGACTTGTTTATTTTAAAACTAATAACATGGCTTTAATGTATTTTCTGTGTTGAAACAAAGAAAAATGCTTTGCCCATCCCCACTGGAAATCAATTGTTATTTTTAAAATCCAAAGGAATTCAAACATTTTTTAACCAATACCTTTTTTCTTTTTTTTTCTGTCTATCCGCAAAGAATTCTTCCTCTGTTTTTGTGAGCTTCTCTTGTTTGGCAACCTTGGCTATGATTTGGGCTTTTCCTTTCATTGAGACTGAATCCGTGCCAGCCTGGCACGGATTCAGTGATCCAGGATCACTGTCTTCAGCTCTTGGAGTACATCATCCTTTCCTGTGTGCTGTGCTATTTGACGGAATCTGAAGGAAGTGACATTCAGGTGCTGGGCTTGGTCCAGCTGTGCTTACTCTGTCTGGATGGCAAACACTGCATGACGCACATGTAGGGTGTCTGGCCAGAGTAGCTCGACCTAAAGTGTCACTGACGTACATTTCTGGCCCGGGCTTGTACACCACATCGAGGTTGTAACACTGCAGCTGTATCAGCATTCCCTGGAGACATTTCGGTGCACTCAAGAGTCTTGAAGATCAGGATCAGTGGTTTGTGGTCTGTTTCTGCAGTGACTGTTTCTCTGCCAGATATTGGTGGAATCTTTGGCATGCGAAGACTATGCTCAAACACTCTTTCTCGATTTGAGCATAGTTTTGCTCCCTTTGTGCCAGGGCTCTTGAGGCCAAAGCCACAGGCTGCCCTCCTTGCAGCAAGCATCATCCCAGCCCATTCACGCTGGCATCACTCTGGACAGTGACAGGCTTTGTGACATCATAGTATCTGAGAACAGGTGTATTGGAGACCAGTCGCCTTATTTCACGCACTGCGTCGTCATGTTTGGCCAGCCAGTGCCTTTTGTTTCTTTGTGTCTTTGTCCAGGAGTCTGCGGAGTGGCTCACAGACCTCCGAGAGCTTTGGCAGGAATTTCGCGAGGTGTGTCACAAACCCAATGAAGCGTTGCACAGCTTTTGCATCCGTAGGAGTCGGCATCTCCGACCCAGCCCGTGTTTTCTCTGGGTCGATCTTCAGTCCGGGGCAGTATGTGTCCGTGGAATTGGACCGCTTTATGTTTGAAGTTTGACCTTCTCCCTCAACGCTACCGGAACATTTGCACAGGTACACATTGGGACTGACCCGATTGGGTCCATAAAGACGTCAGTGTAGTTGATTAGCAGTTGCTCTTTAGTGAGGGACGTGCACTGATTTGCTTCTACTTTATGCAGCTCCTCTGGGATTTTGAATGCCATTAGGCCTAGGCGCTCGGATGTGGACCCAGAGAGGAGAGGATTCTGTTGAGTTTCCAGTACCTCAAAGACCAGGCTGTGCTTTTCTGCTCTAATGACCCAATCTGTGTGGAATCTCCCCTGTGACAGCAGAGTTTCCCCAAAATATAGTTTTAGCTTGGGTGTAGAGTTGTTCCAGGTGAGAACTTCTCTTTGATCTTGCTGCTCATCACGTTACAAGTGGCAACTGTATCTAGCTGACCTGCTTGCTTTTTCTTGTTCAAACCAAGCCCCAACCACAGCGAGTTCTACCAGCATCCAATGCGGAAGTGACAAACATTGCAGTAGCACCGGGTGGCCACTACGAGGTGGTACCAAAAGTGAGTATATAATGCAGTATTATGAGGTTAAAGTATATATTGTAGTATTGTGAGGTCAGAGTATAAAATGCAGTGTTGTGAGGTTCAAGTATATATTGTAGTATTGTGAGGTCAGAGTATATAATGCAGTATTCTGAGGTTAAAGTATATATTGTAGTATTGTGAGGTCAGAGTATATAATGCAGTATTCTGAGGTTATCTGCTCATAGCCCACCATCTCCATGGTTACTGCAGCAGCAGGCAGCCACGGCTCCAGTCCGGTCTGAGACTCCATGCCTTGTTTTGGAGTCGGGCAGCACGTGAACCCTTTGATAAAGATGACCACTGGCCCACGGGAGTATTGAGTACAGAAATATTTTATTCAACAGAAAGTGATACAGTATAAATGCTGCTATTGGGAGTTTCCACAAAGTAAACAAAGCGCAACGTTGTTGTACAGTCTCAAACGAAACCAACGACCCAGGGGGGACGGAGCGTCCTCCCAGAGGTCCTCAGATAAGAAACCCCCTGGGTGTCCTCCCAGAGGTCCTCAGGTAAGAAACCCCCTGGGTGTCCTCCCAGAGGTCCTCAGATAAGAAACCCCCTGGGTGTCCTCCCAGAGGTCCTCAGGTAAGAAACCCCCTGGGTGTCCTCCCAGAGATCCTCAGATTAGAAACCCCCTGGGTGTCCTCCCAGAGGTCCTCAGGTGAGGAAGGCCCGGGCCGCCCTCTGGGCGTCGGGGCTGCTGGCGTAGCGACGCAGCAGGTCCCTGGCGGTCGTCTGCAGGGCCTCCGTCACCAGGGTGGAGGCCCGGGCCAGGTGGAGGACCACCAGGCTGCACTCCACCACGTCAGGGTGGCTGTACGTCTGGGGGGACAGAGGGGCGCCGATCAGGACCGTCACACGAGACCCCCTGCAGGGGAGAGGCTAGGGGGACGCTAGGTCATGTGGAACTACAATTACAAAAAGAGCCTTCCGCTAATTTCCCTTTTACTGTTTATGTATTATGTTTTAACAACCCCTTTTTTTTTTTCCTCTCTTAAACTTTGAGATTTCTGAATGTAAAGTGCTCTACAAATTAAATATATTATCATTATTTTTTAGCAGACACTTTTATCCAAAGCGACTCTACAAATTAAATATATTAAATGAAATATATTTTTTTACAAATTAAACGTATTATTATTTAGCAGACGCTTTTATCCAATTGCTCAGGGACACATCAACACTCAGCTAGGAGGAGCTGGGGATGGAACTAGCAACCTTTCAGTTACAAGACAAGTGTTTAGGGCGTTTAAGGCTTAGCTCCTGAGCTAAGCCGACCCTGGAATGTACTGCAGTATTAGTTTACTTGGTTTTGTGATTAATCAAGTTAAAGTTAGTAGTTTGTAATGAGTGGAGCTAGTTACAGGATGGTATACAGTAGGTCGTTAGTAAAGTATGACAACCCCTAAGCAGCGCCTTCCCTTGGAGCATTATTCAGAGTTAGATAAAGTCGTGAGAGGTCAGACCTTGATGGTGTCGGGCAGCAGGGCGAGGTCTTTCTGGTAGAGGGTCATCTGGGCTGACAGACTCATCAGGGTCTCCGGCTCCTCAGGCCTAGAGACACAGTGTAGATACTGGGTTTAGAACCAGTAACCATCCCTCTGTTAGAACAATAGATACTGGGGTTTAGAACTAGTTCTAAAGCCTGGTTCTAGTCCCCAGCGTACCCCTGGCCCTGGTCCTGGTCCTGGCCCTGGCCCTGCTGGTGGGCCCGGGCGTGGTGGAGCACTAGGCCGGTTCAGCCGCTCCTGGACGCGGGCGATGTCCCACTGGATGGCCTGGTACGCTGCGTGGGGCTCCGACAGCAGCACCGCCACACGCCTGCTCAGCGCCGTCGCCTCGGTAACCGCCGCCTCGGTAACCGCCGCCTCGGTAACCGCCGCCTCGGTAACCGCCGCCTCGGTAACCGCCGCCTCGGTAACCGCCGCCTCGGTAACCGCCGCCTCGGTTACCGCCGCCTCGGTTACCGCCGCCTCGGTAACCGCCGTCTTGGTAACCGTCACCCCGGTAACCGTCACCCCGGTAACAGTCACCCCGGTAACCGCCATATCGGTAAAGGTCGCCCCGGTAACCGCCTCCCCGGCCATGGCCACATTAGGCGGCTCCTGATTGGCTGAGGGGGCTGAGGGGGCGTGGCTCCACCAGAGGTCGAACAGAAAGCGGTAGTTGAGGAAGGCCTGCAGGCTGGTGAGGGCCGCCGACGCCTCCGTCGCCACGGGGACCAGAACCTTTTGGAACCTCCGGGAAAACACGCTGACGTCACCTGAGGAGATTAAAGATTCAAAACGTTAAACTCCTTAAAGAGTCTGATGTCATCACAGGTGGTCTTGAGGAGGAGGAGGAGGAGGAGGAGGAGGAGGAGGAGGAGGAGGAGGAGGAGGAGGAGGAGAGGAGGAGGAGGAGGAGGAGGAGGAGGAGGAGGAGGAGGAGGAGGAGGAGGAGGAGGAGGAGGAGGAGAGGAGGAGACGACGACCCACCGTCGGGGAACATCAGGGAGCAGAGCTTGGCGGACATGCTGTCGTGGCCGACCCCCCGTGGAGCCTCCACCGCCTCCCAGACAGCCTTCATCAGCTCGTCGTCATCACCGCCCCTCAGCCAGAGCAGCACGGCCGTGGACAGACACACAGCGACGTGGGACACCACCTGGTGACGGAGGAGGAGGTCAAGAGACACACAGACACAACACCAGATGATGGAGGAGGAGATCGCCACACTGAGAGGCAGACTCAGACAGACATGTAGAAGACAGACATGAAGAAAGGCAGACATGTAGTAGACAGACACAGACATGTAGTAGACAGACAGACATGTAGTAGACAGACAGACAGACATGTAGTAGACAGACAGACATGTAGTAGACAGACAGACATGTAGTAGACAGACAGACAGACAGACATGTAGTAGACAGACAGACAGACATGTAGTAGACAAGACAGACATGTAGTAGACAGACAGACAGACATGTAGTAGATAGACAGACAGACATGTAGTAGACAGACAGACAGACATGTAGTAGACAGACAGACAGACATGTAGTAGACAGACAGACAGACATGTAGTAGACAGACAGACAGACATGTAGTAGACAGACCTGTTGTGCGGGGCTGTTGCTGCTCAGTTGACTCTTCTCAACAGATGCGAGTTCCTTCAGGAGGGATGTGACCCCAGAACCTCCTGCTACCCCGAACTCCTGCTGCCACACCGCACGCACCCGGTCCTGGAGGGGCTCGGGACCGGACCCCCCTCGTGGAGGACCGGGTCTGGCCCAGGGGTGGGATGAGACGGCCTCACAATCCGTTAAGGCAGCACTGAGGACCTCAGCCACGCAGAAACACAACCTGTGGACCTGCACACCACAACACACACACATATTCACACACATTTATACACACACACACACACACACACACACACACACACACACACACACACACACACACACACACACACACACACACACACACACACACACACACACACACACACACACACACACACACACACGATTAGCAGGGACACCTTAGCATTTAGAATATATACAATAATAAGAGATTATAAGATCTGTATCATACAATATGACTAGAAGTCAAATGTGTACCCACCAGCATGCCATCTTGGGTAGTGGGTACTTCCTGTGTACTGTGTACCCCCTCGGTACTGGTAGCTTCTTGGGTACTGGGTACTTCCTGGGTACTGGCTACTCCAATGGTATGGGGTACTCCCTCGGTACTGGGTACTTCCTGTGTACTGGGTACCCCCTCGGTACTGGGTACTCCTTCGGGACTGGTTACTTCCTGGGTACTGGGTACTCCATTGGTATGGGGTACTCCCTTGGAACTGGATACTTCCTGGGCTCCGAGTACTTGCTGTGCCCCCACCCAGTCCAGGCTAGCAGCTAGTCCCTTAGCACAGCGTAGCGTTATCGTGTGAGCTAGCTGGCTCTCCCCCGCTAGGCGGGCTATCGTAGCGGCGGCCCGTAGTGAGGGGGCGTCGCTCTTCTTAGACACCACCTTGGCCGCGTCGAAGCCCGCCCCCAGCCACGTAACTGGACGGTCACAAGACAGAGACACCTGATTGGACCACATCCATCCGTACAGAACTTGATCCATCCATCAGTGTATGTATAAGTATACAAGGCAGTATATCTACAGTAGTGTGTGTACCACTTGGCAGCAACAGAAGGTATGACATGTATAAAGCATTATATCTATTAGTATATAAAGCAGTATATCTATAAAGGAGTGTGTACCACTTGGCAGCGGCTGACAGGTGTCCGTCTTTCTCCAGTGCTGCGGCCCAGGACACGTAGAGCCCCTTCAGAACCACGTCCTGGTTCGGGAGTCTGGCCCGGGCTAGAGCTATAGCTTCTCTACAGGGATAATGTATACATTACACACACAAAGATAACATATACACTACACACACCTCTAGAGATAACATACACATTACACACACCTCTAGAGATAACATACACATTACACACACCTAGAGATAATATACATTATGCACATACTTCTCTACAAAGATAATATATACCACACACACACACATACACCTCTAGAGATAATATATACATTATACACATACAGAGGTAATATATACATTCCAGCCCCACCTGTACATCTTGTGTGAGTGCAGCAGCTCTATTGCTTCATACAGCTTGTTGATTGACAGCAGGAAGGAGGCGGCTTTCAAATGCTGATCCTGCAGACAGAGCTGCTTCACATAATCCTGCACCGTCCGGACCCACACCTTGTAGCCACCTGCACAGGTAACACTGCATTAATACAGCACCCTTACAGGTAACACTCCTTTAATGCAGCACCCTATGGCCACCTGCAAGGGTAACACGCCTTGATACACCAGCCTGTAGCCACTTGCACAGGTAAGAGTCTCCGTTGTCACAGTCTGTCCTCTATCACAGCTACAGTCTGTCCTCCACCACAGCTACAGTCTGTCCTCCATCACAGCTACAGTCTGTCCTCCATCACAGCTACAGTCTGTCCTCTATCACAGCTACAGTCTGTCCTCTATCACAGCTACAGTCTGTCCTCCATCACAGCTACAGTCTGTCCTCCATCACAGCTACAGTCTGTCCTCTATCACAGCTACAGTCTGTCCTCTATCACAGCTACAGTCTGTCCTCTATCACAGCTACAGTCTGTCCTCCATCACAGCTCCAGGTGTAGTTCCGGGTCTCACCTGTGGGGGCGATAGCGAGCAGGTGGTCGTTGAGCTCTCCCCTCTCGGTGGCCGTCCTCAGGGCTCCCTCCACGTCTCCGCTCCACAGCCGCAGGTAGACCACCGAGTCAGGGTGACCTGCAGCCAGGTGGGCCTCCTCTGCACACACACACACACACACACAGCTAGTATCTTTCTCCTCCTGATAGCAACACCGTTCCTTAGCAATACTAGGTGTCCTAGCCACTAGTGTTCTCAATGATACTGTTAGTGTGAGCGGTACTGATGTTAGCCGCTAGTGGTTTTGTTGCTACTGTTGTTGTGAGCGGTACTGATGTTAGCCGCTAGTGGTTTTGTTGCTACCGTTAGTGTGAGCAGTACTGGAAAAAAAAAAAAAAATGAAAAAAAAAAAAGTGAGCGGTACTGATGTTAGCCGCTAGTGGTTTTGTTGCTACTGTTGTTGTGAGCAGTACTGATGCTAGCCGCTAGTGTTGAGCTCACCTTCCTCCTGGAACATGCTGTGGAGGGCAGGCCGGTCTGAGAACAGCCCCAGCTGGAGGTGGGGTCCCTTGCCCGGAACACAGCCTGCAGGGGGCGCTGACGACACAATACACAACCACACATGAACCTTCTAAATCGGAATAAGAGATCAATCAGCTGGAGGTGTGGCTCTGGCCGCGCCCCCCCACCATTATAATGAGTTTGTTTCAAAAGGGCTTCACACAATTATACACACACACACACTCACTAACACACCAACGGTTGTCCATCTAGGCTACCTGTCATGATGGCATCAACTGGGTTGACTGAGGGTTGCTATGGTAACCCAGACGTGCATGCTCTGTATGGGACGGTTGCAGGGTGACGGCTGCCAGGGTAACAGGCTCAGCTGAGCTGTGTGTGACGGTTGCCAGGGTAACAGGCTCACCTGGGCTGTGTGTGACGGTTGCCAGGGTAACAGGCTCACCTGGGCTGTGTGTGATGGTTGCCAGGGTAACGCAGTCCTCCAGCAGGTCCTCTTTGGAGCGGTGGTCCATGGCAGTGCTGAGAGGAAGCATGGAGCGAGCCTTCTTCTTCTTCATCAACTCTACACACAGACACACACACACGTTTGACACAGCTCCTATACATCATATCACGTAATAAGTGTATTAAATGTATTAAATCTAACTTTTCAAAAGTGTCTACACATTCGCCATCTTCGAGGAAGTTGGGAACTTAGTGTGGAATATATTCAACCAGATGATGCAATAATATCATAGTACTGTAAGAGATTATAGTAGTATACAAGAGACACACCTGGCTTCTCCTTGGTCCTCAAGGGGGCAGGGGGCTTCTTCGTCCCTCCACCGGCTGGAAACACACCACAAGACCACCTTAGCAGGCCAACAATAGCAGCTAGCATGGCACACAGCAGCATGGCTAACACTAGTGTCCTGTGTGTGTGCGTGTCCGTGTGTTACCTGTTGATAACGAGCCGCTGGTTCCATTCAGGTCGTCTTCGTCTCGCTCCCCGTTAACACTCCTTGTGTCCCTCTCCCTCCACCCTCTCTCTCCATTCACTGCCTTAGTCTCTCTCTCTCTATTAACACTGACAGTCTCTCGCTCGCCGTTGACTCTCTTAGGGTCTCTCTCCCGCCACCCTCTCTCTCCATTCACTGCCTTAGTCTCCGTCTCTCCATTCACTGCCCTGGTCTCCCTCCCTCCGTCAACACCCCTAGTCCCTCTCTCACTAGCTTCGCTCTCTCCAACAGGCGGAGTCTCTCCCTCTCGCTGCCCGCCGGCGGCCATGTTGTTCTTCTTCTGCTTGTTCTTCTCCCTCAGTCCCACCATCTTCTTGCCTGAGGAAGAGGAAGAGGAAGTTAAGGTGAACAGTGTTGACACCTTTAGATCAGGCTGTACTGTAGTCCTACTGGGTACTGGTGGTCCTACTGCGACCAGTCTCCCTTCTCCTGTTGGGACCGAGCTAGAGTCTTGCTTGGTAATGCAGGCCTAGGATTCTAGACGCCCCTAGCAGCAGCAAATGTAATTTGCAGCCAGGGTCGTCGAGCAACTCTCCGTCAGCTCGCGAGCTGGAATAAACAAACTCTGGTCAGGCCAATCACATCGTATATAGAGTTGATGGGCGGGCTTAACATAACGACGACTGAGCTGCGACGGTTCAGTGTAAAATCTGTGTGGTCCCTGCTGCATGATTGATTGTAGCGCTATCCTATTGTGTGCAGAGGGAATATGAAAGACAACCACTTATCCCACCCCTTGGATTGACCCATGCCAATGGAGTGTTCTCAGACCCAACATCTTGATGTGGGCCTGGCTTACCAGGCTACAGTCCTATGGGACCAGGCTCAAGTCCTACTAGGACCAGGCTGTAGTCCTGCTCCTCACCTTTGGGGGGCGCCGTGAACTCCTGTTTGGACGGCTTCCACTCTTGAACGGTGAAGTCATCCGCTCCGGTCCAGACCACGTCTGGGTCCACGGGGGACCACTCCACACACATGACCCGGTTACCATGACCACGATAGTTCACTAGCCCTTCCCCCTTCAGCACATCCCACACCTGCACACAAACACAAACTATTTGGAATTTGTAGCAAAAACTTGAAGAAATATAGAAAAAAATAATAATTCTAATCCATCTGCTTCCATCTGCTAATTTCAAAGAAATGGCACTAAACAATTCTGCACAACCCCTTGCCTTCAACCTGCTTTTTAATGACCCCTGACCTTTAACCCATCTGCATGACCCCTGACCTTGGACCTTATCTGTATGACTCCTGACCTTCGACCCGTCTATGTGACCCCTGACCTCCGACCTGTCTGTGTGACCCCTGACCTCCGACCTGTCTGTGTGACCCCTGACCTGCGCGGTGTGGTCGTAGCTGACGGTGGCCAGGCGTGCCGGGTGATGGGGGCTCCAGGAGAGGCCGGTGATCTTGCCCGTGTGGGCCCCCAGGGTGCGGAAGGCCTCCGAGATCACAGCAGGGGGGTCTGCCGGCGCCTCTGGAGACAACAGGGGGAGATAAGGTCAGCCAAGCTAACCCCTGATGCTCCCAGGTCTCACAAGCAAACAAACCCCGACAACAGCTGCACTGTGGGTCAAATACTGCTGATTACAACCGCTTGTTGCTATGCTTTAAGAGCTTCACATGTAAACAATGCGTTTTAGAGCATCAGAAGTAAGCATGTGTTTTAGAGCTCCCCATTTAAACATGTGTTTTAGCGATTCACATGTAAACACCATGGTTTTTAGAGCTTCACATGTAAACACCATGTGTTTTAGCGATTCACATGTAAACACCATGTGTTTTAGCGATTCACATGTAAACACCATGGTTTTTAGAGCTTCACATGTAAACACCATGTGTTTTAGAGATTCACATGTAAACACCATGTGTTTTAGAGCTCCACATGTATACATCACGTGTTTTAGAGATTTACAAACATTCTGTGTTAGAGCTTCACATGTAAACACCATGCGCTCTGCATCAACCTGAAGGCTAGCGGTCATGTGTTCCGTCCTACCGCACGCGGAGCGCAGGTCGTGCACGTAGACCTTGGCGCTGCTGGACCCGGACGCCAGCAGGTACTGCAGCTCCGGCTGCGGTGCCAGGGGGTGGTACCACTGCAGTGTGTTGATGATCTTATTGTGCTGCTGCACGCTGCACAGCTGCTTCAGGTTGGGGGCCGCGTACACGTCCACAGACCTGGGGGGGGGTCAGCGCATGAGGTCACGGGTATGGCACCACACACACGTAGTGGGCTGCTCATTGTGGAATAGGTAACTGACCCGTCCTCGTTGCCGACGGCGACCACGGTTCCGTCTGGTTTCCAGCTGAAGTCCGAGTGAGGGGACAGCTTGTGCTGGGGGGGGGGGGGGGGAGGGAGGAGTTAAGACGGTTGCCATGGGTTACACTTTCGTTCAAGTCCGGCTAATTCTCTCTGCTAGGCTAGGCTACAAGGTGTGTTCTGCTAGTTCTGTGCGGTGCTAGGCTACTTGGTGCTAGGCTAGGCTACACGCTGCTCTGCTAGTTCTGTGCAATGCTAGGCTACTTGAGGCTAGGCTACTCGGTGCTCTGCTAGCACCGTGCTAAGCTACACTAGGCTGTTATAGGCTAGTCGCCGCTAGGCTACGGTACCTTGATGCTGTTGGTGTCTCTGATGAGCTTGTCGATGTTGCAGGCGTCCGAGGCCAGGCTGCGGGGGTCGTGCTGCAGGATGGCGCCCTCTCCCCCCACAGCTGTAGAGGCTGCAGGACGGGCGCTCACCAGCACCCCCTGCAGGGAGAACACCACCACCCCTTAGTATCGCTGTAGAGTGAGAGGTGTGTGTGTGTGTGTGTGTGTGTGTGTGTGTGTGTGTGTGTGTGTGTGTGTGTGTGTGTGTGTGTGTGTGTGTGTGTGTGTGTGTGTGTGTGTGTGTGTGTGTGTGTGTGTGTGTGTGTGTGTGTGTCTCTCTCACCAAAGGAGAGGGGGGGCAGGGGGGGCCCCCAGGCCAGCCTGTAGATGGTCTTATGGTGGTAGGAGGAGGAGATCTGAGGAGGCCTGCAGGGGGAAGAGGAGGAAGAGGAGGAGGACGGTCATCTGAAGGGGATCACGACAACAAGGACCTTGTTCAATCTGAGGGAGGTCCTTTACTCCCTAAGGGGTCCTTTAGTCGGGTTAACTGGTTCCTCTCACTTGTTGGAGAAGGCGTCGTAGATTCCCACTTTCCCGTCGTCCGTCCCGAACGCCAGCGAGCCCTCCCTGCTGGGGTGCCAGACCAGCTGGGCAGAACACAACACAGAACCACGTCACCGCAGAGAACCACGTCACCGCACAGAACCACGTCACCGCACAGAACCACGTCACCGCACAGAACCACGTCACCGCAGAGAACCACGTCACCGCAGAGAACCACGTCACCGCACAGAACCACGTCACCGCACAGAACCACGTCACCGCACAGAGAACCACGTCACCGCAGAGAACCACGTCACCGCACAGAACCACGTCACCGCACAGAACCACGTCACCGCACAGAACCACGTCACCACACAGAACCACGTCACCGCACAGAACCACGTCACCGCACAGAACCACGTCACCGCACAGAACCACGTCACCACACAGAACCACGTCACCGCACAGAACCACGTCACCCACAGAACCACGTCACCCACAGAACCACGTCACCACACAGAACCACGTCACCACACAGAACCACGTCACCACACAGAACCACGTCACCACACAGAACCACGTCACCGCAGAGAACCAAACGGTACAGTTTGGACGGCACTACGACGGCTTGTATTAGTGTACTACTGATTCTGTCTGTTTAGACCACTGGATGGAGCCAAACCTCCCCCTAGTGGACAAAACATTAAACAGCGTTAAACTTATGTTTCCCCCAAGTGACTCCACCGAGTCCTAGTCCCAGGTCTCCTATATTAACCCCAGGCGTGAGGACCGCTGAGTCCTAGGTCTCCTATATCCAACCCCAGCCGGTGCTGAGTCCTAGGTCTCCTATATCTAATCCCAGCCGGTGCTGAGTCCTAGGTCTCCTATATCCAACCCCAGCCGTTGCTGAGTCCTAGGTCTCCTATATCTAACCCCAGCCGGTGCTGAGTCCTAGGTCTCCTATATCTAACCCCAGCCGGTGCTGAGTCCTAGGTCTCCTATATCTAACCCCAGCCGGTGCTGAGTCCTAGGTCTCCTATATCTAACCCCAGCCGGTGCTGAGTCCTAGGTCTCCTATATCTAACCCCAGCCGGTGCTGAGTCCTAGGTCTCCTATATCTAACCCCAGCCGGTGCTGAGTCCTAGGTCTCCTATTATCTAACCCCAGCCGGTGCTGAGTCCTAGGTCTCCTATATCTAACCCCAGCCGGTGCTGAGTCCTAGGTCTCCTATATCTAACCCCAGCCGGTGCTCAGTCCCCGGTCTCCTATATCTAACCCCAGCCGGTGCTGAGTCCTAGGTCTCCTATATCTAACCCCAGCCGGTGCTGAGTCCTAGGTCTCCTATATCTAACCCCAGCCGGTGCTGAGTCCTAGGTCTCCTATATCCGAGGCGAGCCGTACCGCGGTGATCTTGGAGCGGATGCCCTGCCAGAAGGTCTTGGTGAGGAAGGGGTTCTGCAGGGACAGCGTGTCCCAGGACCGGATCATCTGGTCGGCCCCGCCCAGTGCCAGCAGGCCCGTGGCCACCGGGGAGAAGCTGAGGGCGTACACCGAGCCCCCCAGCGTGGGCAGCGTCCACACGCACTCCAGGGACGCCAGGTCCCAGCACTTAATCTGGATTAACAGACAGATGGATCCCGATAGGTCAACACCATGCAATCTGTATTAACATGTAATCTGGATTACCGATCCAAATAGACGAACACTTCTCCATAGCCAGGATGAGTTATTCTGGATTAACATCATGAGTTAATCTGGATTAACATGAGTTAATCAGGATTAACAAAATGAGTTAATAAGGAGTAACATGATGAGTTAATCTGGATTTACATGAGTGACTCTGAATTAAAATTATGAGTTAATCTGGATTACGGTACCTCTCGGTCCATGGAGGTGGTGAGGAGGAGCTGGCGCCCGCTGGCCAGACGGACGGAGCTCATGTTGAACACAATGCGGTTGTGGTTCTGATCTCCTGAGCCCAGAACACTCCACTTCTGTTTCCCACTCGCACCCAGGTCCCACAGAATCAGCTCTCCACTACACACAGGCACACACACACACACACACACACACACACACACACACACACACACACACACACACACACACACACACACACACACACACACACACACACACACACACACGTTAGTTCTATAGCATAACCAGCAGGTTAGCTCTATACTGTAAGCACCAGGCTAACTTTATAGCATAACTAGCACGCTAGCTCTGTCACTTTAGGAGAAGAGGCAGATGTTCCTGGTCACCTGAAACAGCTGGACAGCAGCTGGGAGGGGCGGTCGTCCGGCCAATGGACACTGAGCCAGAGGCGGTCCTTCCCCCCACTGGCTCCGCCCCCACCGCCGACTCCACCCCCTCTCTTCTTCAGGTAGGGCAGCTTTAACGTCGTGATGCCTGCATTCACCACCAGAGAAGAGGAGTCATTCACCACCAGAGAAGAAGAGTCATTCACCACCAGAGAAGAAGAGTCATTCACCTCGTGGGGTCTAGTGGTGAGGTTCTGGGTTCCATCCCCACCCGCTTAGTGTTTAAAAAGGTGCAGTTGTTAGGTACTAAGTATTTAAAATGTGTAGTAGTTAAGTAGTATTTAAAATGTGTAGTAGTTAAGTAGTAAGTATTTAAAGGTGTAGAAGTGAAGAAATAAGTATTTGAAAGCTGTACTGGTAAAGCAGTAAGTATTTAAAGGTGTAGTAGTGAAGCAGTAAGTATTTAAAGGTGTAGTAGTGAAGCAGTAAGTATTTAAAGGTGTAGTAGTGAAGCAGTAAGTATTTGAAAGGCGTGGCCGAAGGAGGATCTCACTTCTCCCGGTGTCGGTGCTCCAGACCCGGATGGTCTGGTCTCGGCTCCCGGAGGCCAGATACCCGCCGCTCCCTCTCGCGAAATCTACACAGGAAACAGAATCACGCGTTGGAGGATATGGTCCAATCAGCTGACCCCAGAACCCAACCCGGTCCTGCTTCAACAGGCTCTGGTTTCTAGAGGTCCAGCAGAACCCTGGAACCCTTTGTGTTGCACAAGGGTTGCACCCTACCCTCCTGCTCCCCTGGGGGCTCCTGGGGGGCGTCTCCCTGGTCCAGGGCGGGGCTGCTGGGGGACCAGGAGAGGGAGTGGATCTCATCCTCGTGGCCTCTCAGCCGATGCAGCACCTCCCCCTTCTTAGACACGTCTACCAGGAGGATCATCCCCTGCTTGTACCTGGAGGAGGAGGAGGAGGAGGAGGAGCAGGAGGAAGAGGAGGAGGAGCAGGAAGAGGAGGAGGAGGAGCAGCAGCAGGAAGGGAGGAGGAGGAGCAGCAGCAGGACGAGGAGGAGGAAGAGGGGGAGGAGGAGCAGGAATAGCAGGAGGAGGAGGAGCAGGAAGAGACACTTGTTATGCAGTGGCTCACTTGGTCCTCCAGGGTCTCCTGGAGGTTAACCATCAGGGCTAAAGTGGGGGCTGGGTGTTAGGAGCCTCTGTCAGGAGGGTGACCGCGCCCGACAGCTCTCCTCAACATCATTCACTAGACCATCCACTCTAGGGTCTGATGGTGTGAGCAGAACATGACGTGAAGAACATCTGAGCTCACCCCAGGGCCAGGAGCTTCCAGGAGTGGGGGGAGCACGAGAGGGAGAACAGGGCCTTGGGGAGGGGGAAGAAGCTGCTGCAGTCTCCCGTGTTGAACCAGTAGCAGACCACCACCCCCTTGTCGTCCCCGGACACCACCAGGTTCTTATCAGCTGGAGACCAGTGGAGCGCCACAATGGTGCCCTGCAACACACACACACACACACACACACACACACACACACACACACACACACACACACACACACACACACACACACACACACACACACACACACACTTAGTAAAGAGACTGTAGGTTTGAAATGCGATGACGCACATATTTATATTTACATACAAACAATGTACATTACAGGCATAGTACTGCTCTTTGCTTAAATGCATCAGATATTTCATTTTTTGTGTTGGCACCAAGTACCATCCTGCTGTCGGGCATATGGCGGTACCCACCTGATGCCCGCTGTGTTCTTTAAGCACAACTCTGTCGTCCGCGTCCCAGAACTTGACAGTGCCGTCGTCAGAGCTGCTGGCACACAGCTGGTCCTGACCGGCCTGGCGACAGAAGGAGAAGCCCGACACTCGCTCCTTGTGTCCGGACAGACTCCCTGCAGGGAGACAGGGAGTCAGACGCGGTCAACAGAGCTAGTCGGCCTTCCTCATAATAATACGCTTCAGTTATACAGAGCTGGTCTGGAGTCAGACCCTGTTTAAACGGCCCAGTAAGGTCCTAGATGGATATAGATTTAGGGATAGCGAGGTATCTAGGGATGGAGAGATATGTAGGTTATTAATATCCGAGGTGAAAGGAGACATTGTTTCATGAGGACGGTGGTGGAGTCAAAGAATCTTTAAGTCCTCCTCATCTGTGGCATGAATCTATCATTTGAATTCCCTAGTTCTTATTAAAGTCCTGTGGATCAGAGTGATGCATCTTCTCACCCAGAACTCTGGATCTGAGTGATACTCATCCAGGACTGTGGATGAGAGTGACGTATCTACTGACCCAGGACTTTTAAGGACTGTGGATCAGTGTTGGATCTACTCACCCAGGACCGAGCAGGACTCTGCAGACACGTCCAGCAGATAGACTGTGTTCCGGGCTCCGAAGCCCATCACGCCTCTCTGGTTGGTGTCGCTGCAGCGGCCGCAGTACCAGTTGGGAGACGCGGGAATCACTCTTTCATGCATGATGCCTTGAAAGTGAATGTTTTTTTATATAAATCGATGAAATCCAGAGATGTCAACCCAAGTGAAAACACACAGGCCAGGTTAACACACTCCTACTGCAGCATCCATGCTTGTTCGTACGGCGTCTACCGTGTTGTCAACGAACTGTCGTAAATACCGGACAACGGATCCCTACAAGGGTCCAAATTAAAACTTCCCTCCCGAACACACATTTAAGTGCAAAATTTACATTTAAGATGGTTTTTGATTGAAGACTTTAGACTTTTATATAGAAAACAACGATTAAACACTGTCATCTTAACTTCCTAATCATTTCGCAGTCTATTAACGTAAACCTGATCGACCTATTGTCGTAAACTGTTTCAACATGGCGACTGCCTGCGCAGGTCGCGGTGAGCATCTGTTTCATTATTATTATTAACTATATACCTTATTAAACAACACTGACATTATATCACTACTTGCTGTTGAACGTGTTTCCGCGTGTCTTCTCTCAGGGCTTTCCTTCCTGAGGAGTCTGACTGGTCATGTGAGGTAAGAGGCTGGCGACAGCAGGGAGACACAGAGGACACACCACAGCCTCTATTTCTTTGGAGCATGCAGACGTTGAGCTCCTTCAGGTGTCCCTGAGCAAGACACCTGACCTGACTGTTACTGTCTCCTTGCATGGCTGACCTCGCCGTTGATGTGTGAATGTGTGTATGGATGGGTGAATGTTAGGCAGTATTGCAAAGCGCTTTGAGTGGCCCCTGGTTAGAAAAGTGCTGCATAAATGCAGTCCATTTACCATTCAGCATATTACATATGCTGAATGGTACATATTATATATAACAGTACCGTAAAATGAGGTTGACAATAGAGCATGCAATCAACACCGGGGCACGTACGATGTAAAACCAGCTGGACAGAGAAGCTCTTTGAGTCGGAAGCAGTAGAAAGTATATCATGTGTTTGTATACAGAAGGTCTTCTACCACAGTGTGGTTAAATACTTTATCCTGATTGGACAATGAAGTTCTAAGGGTGGGCCTTCTATTTCAGTAACGGGACACCTCTGCCTTTTAGCAGCTCTGAATAAATGCGCTTCAAACCCAACATAAACAACAACGGTCCACTTGACAGATGTTGACCACATGTTGACTTGACAATGCAGAAACAATCTGCTCATAGCACTGCGGCAGACGTTTAATGGTGTTTGATTTCAGCTGATTCAGTCGATGTAAAACCAATGACGCTCTAGATTAAATAATATCCAGCGCACGGTTGGCAAATAATTCAAGCAGAATAAAGAACATTAACCCGGACATAATCGTTCCATTTGAGAGATACAGCTCTGACGTCAACATCCAATGTGATTGTCCAACCGGAGGAGGTGCTGTGAGCTCAGTCCCCCCCTGCTCTGTCCCTCTGTTAGGGGGACGGCCCTCTCTGGCAGACCCCTGGCCGGCCTCCACACCAGCGCCGCTCTGGAGGTCAACAAGAACTGGGAGAGGAGGAATCTGCAGCTGTACCCGCCTCAGCTCCCAGGGGAGCCACGCAGAGCAGCCGTGAGTCACGGGATCAGGCGTCTCGGACCCGGTCCTGCTGCCGTGCACTCGTCATGTAGATGAGTCAAAGTGGGGGGGGGGGGGGGGGCACCTTCATGTGTTTGTACTTTTATCAATCCAGGTCAATATCAGAACATTAATCTGTTCATTCAATGATAAATACAGATCAATATCAGTTCATTCATCTGATTAGGGAGTCATTTATCACTTTATATGTAGGTTAATCGATGCATATTATCAGAAAACAGGAAGTTATTCTGGACTGAGGGCAGTCATTAAAGAAAACAGAAAGTTCCTGTCTGTCATGTTTATCTGTCGGTCGTGTTAATCTTATCCGTGGTTTGAATTTGTCTTGTCTGTCCGTCTATTAATCTGTTGTCCTCCGGCTCTACAGGAGGTCCACCACTGTAGAAGACAGATCAAGTACAGCAAAGATAAGATGTGGTACCTCGCTAAGATGGTGAGACGCCACGGTGTTCTCAGTAGATGGGGGGGGGGGGGGGCTCTATACACAACTGATGATCTATGGCTGACTGACCTTTAACCCCTGACCCTTTGAATAGATCCGAGGCCTGAGCATCGACCAGGCCATCACCCAGCTGGAGTTCAACGATAAGAAAGGAGCCAAGATAGTGAAAGAGGTGAAGGAGGCGGAGTCTGGACGCTAGTAGTCTATAGTAGTATAGTATAATGGTTTATAAAGTAAATAAAGTTGACATTGTTTAAATAGTCTGTATAGTTAAACAGCTGCCCGGTACAATTACATTCTTCTACTGATTCTAGGAGGAACTTCCCAGTGCAACCACAGTCTTGTACTGGTTCTAGTGGAAGCTGCCCAGTAGAACCACAGTATTCTACTGGTCGACACTGACTGGGGCATTACTGCCTATGTTTTCTGATCTACTTCCTGTCTTCCATCTCTAGGTGCTCCTAGAAGCTCAGGACATGGCTGTTAAGAACCATAACGTGGAATACAAGTCCAACCTGTACATCGGTGAGTCTTCAACACCAAAGCCTGTGACTACACCTACACCATCAGGCTTTAACCCACAACCTCTGACTACACCTACACCATCAGGCTTTAACCCACAACCTCTGACTACACCTACACCATCAGGCTTTAACCCACAACCTCTGACTACACTGTAGGGCTGGGCGATTGATCCAATTGTCATCGCGATTTCGATTTTAGCGTTTAACGATCAAAAAATTCTCATAATGAAGTTATTTTTTATTTTTTTTATTTATTTTTAAAAATATTTTTTATAGAAATGGCAGAACAGCTGGATACATATCTGTATATAATTTTAGATTGGAACCTTTTCTTTTTGACCATTTTGTTTTTCTTTATGGCGAAATTTCCTAGTTCTCAGCTACAAAGTCAGAAATAATCGTTTAAATAATCGTGATTTCAATATTGACTAAAATAATCGGGATTATGATTTTTCCCATAATCGAGCAGCCCTACTAAACCGTGACCATCATCATCAGTGAAGACTCATGGGTTGGGTATAGGGGTTGGTAAACATGGGTTAGGGGAAGTCTCATGTTAATTCATGTTAAATGCAGCATGTTTTTTTTTTTTACTAGATATATCATTTTGTTTATGGTTCTAAATGCAGCATGTTGTTTTCACTGGGAAAAATGAAATCAACATTCAGTCAAAAACAGAACAAATGGGCGTGGTTATTGCTTCTCCCCGTTGTGACCTTTGACCCCCCCCCCCCAGCGGAGTCCCACTCCGGGAAGGGCAAGTACCTGAAGAGGATCCGCTACCACGGCCGGGGCATGTTCGGCATCATGGACAAGGTGTACTGCCACTACTTCGTGAAGCTGGTGGAGGGCCCCCCGCCCGTGGTGGAGCCCCGCACCGGGCTGGACCAGGCCCAGGAGTACCTGCTCGGCCTCCGCAGCCGCACCGTCCGACACAGCCTGTAGACCCCCAACCCCACCCCCAACTCCACCCCCAACCCCAACGCTACCCCTCCTGATCTTGTGTTTGTAGTTTTGATTTGTACATAAAAACAATAAATAAATGATGACCGTGGATTCTGGTTTCTTCTTTTATTATGAGTCCTCCCATCCGTCTCGCCATCTCTCTCCCCCCCCAAACTCTCCACCCACCTGCCTCTTCCTCTCTCCCTCCTCATCTCCCTCTCCCCTATGTCTCTCCTTTATCGTATAGCCTCTGTCTTCCTGTGCATGCTTCTCCATATCCTCTATCTTCTCTTCAATCTTCTCCATGTCGTTTTAAATTAACAGTTAGAAAAGTTAACAAGCGTGGTAAGAAACGGTGTCCTCATATCTTGATTGGTGAAAGCTTTTAATTGGCCGCTAGTTGTGGGCGATCCGTTTCGCCCCTTCAGCTGTCAGCGTTCCGGCCTGCCC
>OLKM01000439.1:163357-165885 GCA_900291075.1 Melanogrammus aeglefinus
TAAGGTAATTTAGAGGTTCACATTATGTAAATCCCTTTTCTGTAATAGTATGACCGTTTTAATTCAATCTGTCGTGGTTTCATGTTTCCTTAACGAATAAGCAGCAGAACCTCAGCGTCTCGCCCGAACCCTTGGAGAGCGATCACATGTTTCTGCTTTAACGCTCAATATAACACACAGAACTTTGATGTCAGGAGTTGTGTGAAGCATGTGCTCCTCGTTACTCGTCCCACTTATCACCATGGAGATGAATGCCTCTTTAAGCTCCGCTTTGACTTTGATTGCTTTTTCCTCAACGCGCCTCATCACAGACTCCTCCATGCGTCGGGACCGCTGGGATCAGGAGGAGTCTGGTCTCCGGAACGATCCGCCCAATTCAGGGCGCTTCATGTTCACAAGCGTTCGTGAGGCCCCGTCATGTTCACAAGCTTCGTTCGTGAGGTCCCCCTCAGAGTTTGACGGGTCCGTAGGGGGGGGGGGGCTTGTGACTGAATGAATGAACACCATGTGTGATACACGAAAAAAATAAAATAACTTGAATCATCGACAATTTTAGCGGTCCGGGAAGCAGATCTCCGTCAGTAGCCATGGAGACGAGGTTGTGTGTCACTGTCCTAAAGCCTTTGTGTTACATGAATATTCTGTTTAGGCCTATATTATGAATGAGTGAGGGATACATTATCCTAAAGCCTTTGTGTTTAATGAATAATATCTTTTTTTTCATAGATGGGAGGGAGTGAGAGGGTATATTATTTGCTAGAACAGAAACAAGGTGAATATACTGTCCTTGTCAAAAAAGGTTTCTATGAATATATATACTATATATATATATATATATATACTATATATAATATATATATAATATATATATATATATATATATATATATAGTTTCCTCTTGAAAATGATCTGTCATGAACAGATAATATGTGAATATCTTAATCATCTTTCATATCAGTGATGTTTTATTTGACCTCGTCTCGTCTTATTCTCACCTGCCACGACTCTTGGGCCAGGCATTACCTTGGAATAGACAGCCTCACAGAATGCACACCAGAAACCCAGAATAATGAGGTCGGAGAGAATGGGATGAGACAGGGAGAATTGGGAAGGAGAGAGGGATGGTGGAGCGAGAGAGAGAGAGATCAGAAACTACCACAGAGACGAAGACACACACACACACACAGACGAACACACACACGCACGCACACACACACACACACACACACACACACACACACACACACACACACACACACACACACACACACACACACACACACACACACACACACACACACACACACACACACAACACACTAAGGTTTTATGTGGTGTCTTGTCCAAGCTCCCCTGCCTCTCTGTTCTGTCGTTCGTTCTTCACCTGGTTCGTGTCAGTTGGTAATCGGTGTTAATGGTGTATGTTTTTTGGCCAAGTGACGTTTCACTCTCTCTCTCTCTCTCTCTCTCTCTCTCTCCTCTCTCTCTCTCTCTCTCGTTCTCTCTCTCTTCTCTCGTTCTCTCTCTCTCTCTCTCGTCTGCTCTCTCTCTCTCTCTCTCTCTCTCTCTCGCTCCCTTTCTCAGCAGACCTTGATTACAGAACTTTGTTCTGTGATAAATTTGTCTTTTTAATATTCAGATTTAATATTCCAAGGTGTCCAAGTGATGTTTACTTCTCTATTCACTCTCAGAGAGCCACTTTCTGCTTAGTAACCAGGGTCTTGAAGATGGCTACTAGTGTCTTAAAATGGCTACTAGGGTCTTAAGACAGCTACTAGGGTTCTTGAGCATGCAGCACAGGCTACTAGGACTATTAGAGCAGCTAACTAGGGTCTTACAGATGGCCACTCACATCTGGGGTGGGGAAGTAATGAAGAAAGTCATTCAACGTCATGGTGTCCACCTTGCACCTCAACAGGAAATTAAGTATCAGGACAGGAAATGACCAGAAGTTAAGATGAGATAATTACTATCAGTATTAGTATCAGTTGCACTGTTAATATATTATACACACGCACACACGCATACACACACACACCAACACACACACACACACACACACCACACACACACACACAACACAACCACACAACACACACACAACACACACACACACACACACACACACACACAACACACCACACACAAACACACACACACACACACAACACACACATCAACACACACACACAACACACAACGACAGCCGCAGCACTTCGTGCTGCCAGGTAGAATAATTCTGCAAAAGCCTTGAGAGTGAGGCGAGACGGATGCGAGTAAGAGAGGGAAATCAAACCAGCATTCCTTTTACACTCTCTACGTAGGCCCATTACCCTGCGTGATGCCCGTCTCGTGTGTACTGGTATAGCAGCTATCGACAAACAAACCGGTCAGTTTTGGAAATAGCCATTGATACGTATCGTGTGTAAAACTCTTCTTAACCTACAGAGGTATTGAATATACATACTGATATTGGTGTAACACCTTCATAACACTTACCAGAGGTATGAAATGACATTACTGCATGG
>OLKM01000439.1:168889-181389 GCA_900291075.1 Melanogrammus aeglefinus
GGGAGGAAGGCGGGAGGCAGGGCAAGAACATTTTTGCTGCCAATTTTGAATGCGAACGATTGATTTTGTGATTAAAGCGGACACGCTGCTGCTTCTGCCTCCAGCGGGAGGTGGAGAGAGACAGAAAGCAGCAGTCACGACAAGTGGAGGAGAGACCAGTTCAAACCAGTAGGCTAGGAGAGACCAGAACAACCAGTAGACCAGTCAAGACTTGCAGAGACTGTCAGGAACCAGTACAGACCAGTACAAACCAGTAGAGACCATTGCAGGCTTGTCAAGACAAGTGGAGATTAGTATAAACCAGTAGTGACCAGTTGAGACTGGGATAGACTAGTAGAGACCAGAACAGAGACCAGTTAAAACCATTAGTACCATTTCAATTCTGTACAAACCAGAACAGACCATCAGTGATCAGATACCAGTAGAGGCCAAAACAGACCAGAGGAGAACCAGTACAAACCAGTAGACCCCAGCACAGGTCAGCACATCCACAGAGGACAAAATGAGAAAACGCTCCGTCACCAAAACATTGAAGATCGGTAGAAAACCAGGCGTAGAAGGAGGTGACTCAATTGTCTGGTTTGTACGGTCCTGTGGAGCTCACGGTAGAACAAGGCTTCAACACTAGGGTAATGGCTGCCAGTCTGTCTCTCTGCCTGCCTGCCCGTCTGTCTGCCTTCCTGTCTGTCTGTCTTCCTGTCTGTCTGTCTCCCTGTCTAGCTGTCTGTCTCTCCACCTCTCTGCGTACCTGTCCGTGAACTCACAGACTAATAGAAGTGTGGCTGATGTTTTTGCTGCCACTCTAATACCGCAGCACACGTAGTAAATCAACAGACCACAGAACTCATCCCTGAGTGGTTTTTGAAGGTCTAGAGAAGACAGGACTTGAGTGTCAGGGAGAGAGCGGTTAGGGAGAGAACAGCTGGGAGAGAGCAGCCAGGGAGAGAGGATCCAGGGAGACAACAGATGGGGAGAGAGCAGCCAGGGAGAGAGCAGCTAGGGAGAGAACAGCTAGGAGAGAGCAGCTAGGGAGAGAGTAGCTAGGGAGAGAACAGCTAGGAGAGAGTGGCTAGGGAGAGAACTGCTGGGAGAGAGCGGTTAGGAAGCGAACAGAGCAGCAAGGGAGAGAGTAGCTAGGGAAAGAGCAGATGGGAGAGAGCAGTGGGAGAGAACAGCTAGGGAAAGAACAGCTAGGAGAGACCAGTGGGAGAGAACAGCTAGGAGAGAGCAGCTACGGAGAGAACAGCTTGGGAGAGAACAGCTGGGAGACAACAAAAAGGGAGAGAGAGCAACTATGTAGAGAACAGCTAGGGAGATAACAGCTGGGGAAAGAACAGCTGGGAGAGAACAGCTGGGGTGAAACCCTGCCTTCTGATAGGTTCTGGCCGGAAACCCAGAGTTAGCTGATGGCTCTCTGGCTCCGCCCACCAGACACCTGATTGGCTCTCTGGCTCCGCTAACCAGGCGGTAAATGGCTGCCTGGCTCCACTAACTATGCGCCTGATTGGCTGTCTTGTTCCGCCCACTAGGTGCCTGATTGGATGTGACAACCCAGAAGAATCTGGTAAGGATGCCCACTGGGCGCCTCCCTTGGGAGGTGTTCCAGGCACGACCAGGGGAGGAGGAGACCTTGGGGAAGACCCAGGACTAGGTGGAGAGATTATATCTCAACACTGGCCTGGGAACGCCTCGGGACCCCCCCCGTCAGAGCTGGTCAATGTGGCTCGGGAAAGGGAAGTCTGGGGCCCCCTGCTTGAGCTGCTGCCCCCGCGACCCGACCGCGGATAAGCGGATGACGATGAGATGAGATGAGATGATGAACCCAGAAGAACACAGTTTTTTGTACCGCTTTTTTAAATATACGAATTTGCTCTGTGTTAGTATTTGTTCGTTTTTTGCATAGTTAGCCTTGTAAAGTGTCTCTGAGTGTCTAGAAACACACTCAGTAAAGGGTATTGGTGGGGTAAGGTTACTAGGTCACAACGTCCTCCCAGACTTAGCTCCAGGTTTAAATAAAGTTGTGCATGTCTTGAAGCAGCAGCCGGCAGCAGCCAGCGACGCCAGCGCAGGCTCTGGCACTTCATCATGGCAGTCACTTCATCACTCTGAACCTTCCTCTTTCTCCTCACACCAAAACAGATTGAGTGGAGAACTTTGAAGAAATATTCTTCCTAGATTCATTCTTCAGACACTCAGGAGTGTGACGGCTCCGGTGAGAAAGCACCCCCTAATGTTGTCTGGGTCGGCCCCGTCAGCAGGTTCTGTACTTAGAGGCCTCATGCTGGGTGCAAAGTGTGTTAATGAGAACAGCTGGAGCGCAACCCCCCCCCTGGGGAGTCCAGGCTGACTGCGAGGTTGTGAGTTCCATTCCCACAATGAGCAGGTACTCACGTACCATACACCCCTCCTCGTGCCCTGAGAGTGGGAAGGAGTACTGGTTCCATCCTCATTGCATCAGAAAGAAAGTTATGGTAGAAGCTATATTTGCTTTAACAGACAGAGATACATGGTTGTAGTTTTATATTTATGTTTAGTAGACAGATATATTTAGTTCTAGTTCTGTATTTATATCTAATAGACAGACCTATATTGTTGTAGTTCTATATTTATATTTCGTAGACAGACATATTTAGTTCTAGTTCTATATTTATATTTAGTAGACAGACCTATGTAGGTGTAGTTCGATATTTATCTTTAGCAGACAAACAATTATAGTTTGAGTTCTCTATATTTAGTAAACAGTCATATATAGTTATAATTCTGCAGTGTAGTTCTATATCTGTTTCCTGGCCCTTTCTGGGTGTTGTTGAAGAAGTGCAGTGGAGGGTCAAAGGTGATATATAGGCCCGCCCCCTCCCACCCGTCCAATCAGAACACGGCAGCAGACAGGTGAGTAAGATTACTTAGTCCTCACCTGATGCTAGCACTGCTACGGGTTATGCTAATGCTGTTGTTGCTCTGCAACTGTTTGTTTACGTTGTGTTTGGTCGTTGGACCACTGTTGATAATGCTGTTGTTGATGCTAATGCTGCTAAGGCTAGCTAGCAGAGCTACATGCTATTGCCTGCCCATGTGCGGCTGATGCTGTTGTTGATGCTAATAGTGCTACGGACGCTGCTAAAGCTGGGGATGCTACTGTTTGTGGTTTGTTTGGCTGCCACTGCATCTTTGTTGTCGATTGTGTTTGATGCTGGATGTCCGGGGGTAATCAGGGGCGACAAAAACATAAAGGCCAAATCGCACACCTTGACAACACACACACAAACACACAACCACACACAGTACACCCAGTGTTGCTATATAATGGAATGGGGGTGATGAGAGGGCAGGAGTAATAAGGATGAAGGCGAACCACCACTCCTCCTCCTCCTGCTCCTCCTCCTCTTCCCCCTCCTCCTCCTCCTCCTCCTCAGGCTGACTGGAGGCTGAGACGTTTCACACCTCATTATGTTCTCATCTCTAGAGGGCCTCACCCACTGCCTCCTTCTCATCTAGATCCTAATACCTCTCTACCTCCCCCCCCACCCCTGCACTACCTTCTCCACCTCTATGTCTTATACCCCCTCCTCATCTTCCTCCTCCGCCACCTCTCCTCCCCCTCCTCCACCTCTTTACCTTTAACACCGCTCTTTCTCTTCCCCTCCTCCACCAGACTTCCTGCCGGTTGTTGGTTCTATTCCCTGTTGTTCCACAGCCAAGCAACATGAAGGTTGTTGGTTCTATTCCCTGTAGCTCCACAGTAGAGGAACATGAAGGTTGTTGGTTCTATTCCCTGTAGCTCCACGGTAGAGCAACATGAAGGTTGTTGGTTCTATTCCCTGTAGCTCCACAGTAGAGGAACATGAAGGTTGTTGGTTCTATTCCCTGTAGCTCCACGGTAGAGCAACATGAAGGTTGTTGGTTCTATTCCCTGTAGCTCCACGGCAGAGCAACATGAAGGTTGTTGGTTCTATTCCCTGTAGCTCCACGGTAGAGCAACATGAAGGTTGTTGGTTCTATTCCCTGTAGCTCCACGGTAGAGCAACATGAAGGTTGTTGGTTCTATTCCCTGTAGCTCCACGGCAGAGCAACATGAAGGATGTTGGTTCTATTCCCTGTAGCGCCACAGTAAAGCAACATGAAGGATGTTGGTTCTATTCCCTGTAGCTCCACGGCAGAGCAACATGAAGGATGTTGGTTCTATTCCCTGTAGCGCCACAGTAAAGCAACATGAAGGATGTTGGTTCTATTCCCTGTAGCGCCACAGTGAAGCAACATGAAGGTTGTTAGTTCTATTCCCTGTAGCTCCACTTGGTTCTGTTCGATACAGAAAGGCTCAGTGAATGGGGATGGATGGGATCTTTGGGATCTTTTGGGATCTTTGTGGGAACAGTTTCTGAGGAACATCGAGAACCCGCATTCTGGCTCTGTCTTCTTCTTCCCTTTGTCCCTCCATAATCTTCTCCTTTTCCACATCACTCCCCCTCTCCTCTCTTACTATGTCCCTCTCTCATCTTCTCCTCTCCAATATCACTCCCCCCTCTCGTCTCTTACTCTGTCCCTCTCTCATCTTCTCTTCACAACACTCCACCTCCCCATCTCCATCTCTATCTCTCTCCACAAACCGCAAATCCTATAGCGCCCACTCCTTCGGTTATCTCCTCCACCCGATAATGATGGCAGTTCTCTGTCTGTCTGTCTGTCTGTCTGTCTGTCTGTCTGTCTGTCTGTCTGTCTGTCTGTCTGTCTGTCTGTCTGTCTGTCTGTCTGTCTGTCTGTCTGTCTGTCTGTCTGTCTGTCTGTCTGTCTGTCTGTCTGTCTGCCTGCCATTCTGTCTGTCTGACATTATGTATGTCTGTCTGTCTGCCATCCTTCCTGTCTGTCCGTCCAGCCTGGTGTTGGAGTGAATCAGGTCAATCAGGATGCAGAGCTTGTTTGCTCTCCATCCTGATTCACCACACCTGCTCTGTTTCCTGACCACACCTTCACTGTAATCAACGTGCTGCCAGACTAGAAAGGCCTCTTGCAGAATGTGCGCCGTCAGTATCTCTCCACACCTTGACAGATGTTGTAGTTTTCTATTTAACGTAGTTCTTTAACACCGCGATAACCTGGCTGTAGCATGGCTTTTTAGAAGAGGATTAGGTCCAGTGTAATTACCGGAGAGGACCACTTATCGGCAGTAGAAGTTTAAAGGATTTAATAATGTTTAGAACTTTCCAATAAATAGGAGCTTTTATATCGGCGTAGATAGGCATCAGTGAAAAAACGCTACTTTTCTAAAGTAAAACTCATTACAGAACCCCGTGGAGGTTATCAGCACTGCGTAAAAAATATGAAACATTTCATTTCCCAGCAGGCTCAAGGTTTAGACGTGGAGGAGATTATTTGGCATGGAGCCCTAGTTGATTCTGCCAAGACTTTAAATACGTTATTATAATATTATTCAAAGCCCTGGTCTTGGTTGTTGTTTTTATGAGCAAAAGGTAAAGTAGAATGTTGTGCTTTACCCTCCTTAATATAAGTACTTGTTTTCATAATTAGCATGATGCCTTATATCCTTGTGTGTCTGCACGGCCTGCGAGTGTGTCCCCTTAGGTCCTCTAACTTTCTCCTTTGAACTCTCTCTTTTACATATCCTCGATCCTATGTCCTAGCCCTTGATCTTCTCCAAAGGAGTAGACCCAGGGCTACACCTCTGGGGAACCCATGGTGTCCCTCAGAGATCCATGCAGAGTCCCCTTCATATTGTCTGGATGTACGGTGCATTCCACAACTAGCATCTTATTGCACCTTATCTACCAAGATGGCGAGGTACCATTGCTACTGATCTAGCATTAAAATGCCTCCTGAATTATCAGGAAGTGACCGGACGTGTCATATCCTGTAGCCTTCACCCTTCCCTCTGAATACTCACTTTATAGTGACTGGACGTCTCACATCCTGTTCGACGTCCAGTGGCTGACATACAGCAGCTGACAAACATACAATAAGTGCCTCAGAGGAGCGTTTTTAGGAGAGTAAGGGAGGAGGGGGGTAAGATGTCAAGGTGAACTCTGAACACGTGAGTTTTGGGTTTCTTGCAGAAGCTGGTGAGCGACTCTGCGGTCCTGACATCGGCAAGGGAGCTCCTTCGGCCATTGTGTTGCCAAAATAGAGAAGAGTTGTGACTCTGTTGTGCGACCTTTGCTTGCTCTTAGCGATAGCGCCAGGAATCCAGCTGAGGTAGTAGAGTGGAGCGCTCGAGCTGGGGTGTGCTGTCTGACTAACGCTTGGAGGTAGGCAGGGGCAGTTTCGTTGGTCTCCCTGTAGGCCAGTACCATTGTCTTGAATCTGATGCAAGCTTCTAAAGGGAGCCAGTGTAGGTCACAGAAAAGGGGGGGGGGACATGGGAGCATTCGTTCTGGATGTGCTGCTAAGGTTTGATCGCAGAAGCAGGGAGTCCATCTAGAAGCGAGAAGTAGCAGTAGTTCTGGCGGGAGATGACGACCGTTGGAACAAGAGCTAAATTGCTTTCCTCATGAGGAAGGGCCGGTTCCTGCGGATGTTGTAGAGAGCAACTCTGCAGGACTGGGCCATCGCGGTGATGTTCACTGTGCAGCATTGCGGATTGTCCATTACCACTCAATTTCCTCGCGGTTGGTAATGGAGATACCGCAATGTCCTCGACAAGAAGTCCATTTGAGGCAGTCTTTCTCTGGCACAAGGAGGAGCTCAGTCTTGTCAAGGTATTCCCTCCCTCTGACAGCCCCCCTCTATAGTTCTGCTACAACAATTTGTTGGTCTCTTGTATTTCTGTAGCACTGGATGAGTTTAATTGTGTTTGTTGTATATATCTAGTATTACATGTAGTGTACACAGATTCATCAAGAATAGTTGAAATAATGCACGTTAAATAGATGTGTTAAAATCTGATCTATAGCCGGTGGTTCTGAGTGGCAGAGTTAGGACCCTTCAGGATGATATGGAATATGAAGAGACAACCACTGTGGGGGCTGGAGCCTCCACCTGCAGCAGGAGAGCAGAGAGCGACCCCAACACCCGGCTAATCCACGGCCACCTCTGGCTCCGCTGGGCAGAGCCTCAGAGGATCAGCATAAGTTACACGGTCAACGTCGTCCTGACATCTCGTCCTCTCTTCAACAATACGTCTCCTCTCCCCCACTCTTCCCCACTTTCCCTCGCTCTCGCTCACTCTCCCCCAAGCCCGTCAGAGGAGGCTGAATTATATGCAGCGGCTCTTGTCCTCAATCCTCTCTCTCTCTCTCCCTCCCTCCTCTCTCTCTCCCCCATAAGCTGACAGTAACGTGAACAATCATCCATATTTGGTCACTGCTATGCTCTCATGCATATAATATAGATTGTACTATATAATGTACACATAGTACTTCATAATAATTTATATATGTACTATATCATATATAGTAGTTATCTGTTCTCATGCATGTAACATACATTGTACTATATATAATGGATTGGACACATAATACTTCATTATAGTATATACATTTAAAATATGATATCTATTTGTACTGTGTTCTCAGACAGACATTTACTGAAATCTAGCTGGCTGTGTGTGTAGTGTGTGCAGTGTGTGTAGTTTAGTGAACTTCAGTTATGTTGAAGAAAGAAATTTACGGAATGCTAGCTTGCTGACAGAGTGTGTAATTTAGCTAACTTAAGTTATGTTCAAGAAAGACATTTAAAGAATGCTAGCTAGTTATGATAAAGACGAAGGGTTCGGTTAACTGTGTTTGCTCTAGCGAACACTCCTGACTTTCATAGGTACACTCTGTCCACCCTAGAGTTCCTGCCTGTCTGGGTGTGTGTGTGAGTGTGTATATCTATCCTCAGACACCTTAACATCCAAGTATTCATTCACTAATTGTCAACCTCTGCTCCTATGAATCCCTTTACAATGTGATGATATTGATCCGTCTGAGGATATGATCTATTTGTCTTTGATTGATCGGCCTCATATTTGGATCGATGCATAATAATGCAGAGTCTCATTGATCGCAGTGCATAGAGCTGGTCTGCAGGAGGTGGTGGTATTGCTGAACACATACTGAACAAACTCCTCATTATACTGAATACATGCTGAACAGAATACTCACTATACTGAATACATGCTGAACAGAATACTCACTATACTGAATACATGCTGAACAGAATACTCATTATACTGAATACATGCTGAACAGAATACTCTTTTTCTGAATACATGCTGAACAGAATACTCTTTATTCTGAATACATGCTGAACAGAATACTCGTTATACTGTATACTATATACTACCATATGCCCTTATAGAACTACAAAGAAAATACAGAAAATTATAACTTTTTTTAAAAAGCGTAGGATAAGGATAAGTCATGCATTATGAGTTTTAATTTCGGTGAACTGAAGTACAAGTTCTGTATAACTTTATGTTATAAGAGTTGTAACTAATTATCTTAGGTGACCAAGGCTATCAATTACCCAGCACAAGTTCAATATTTCAAACTAAGAACACTTTAGATTTACCGTGTGTGTCTGTGTGTGTGTGTGTGTGTGTGTGTGTGTGTGTGTGTGTGTGTGTGTGTGTGTGTGTGTGTGTGTGTGTGTGTGTGTGTGTGTGTGTGTGTGTGTGTGTGTGTGTGTGTGTGTGGGTGTAGGTGCCCGCCCGGGTGCGCTTGTTAATGTTCGTGTGCACGGCCGTAATACTGCTTCAAATATTCTAATCAATGTTTACGACCTCTGGGGGGACAGAGACGGTCGCCACGACAACCCCTGCAGCTGGGACTCTGTCTCTGTGTCTCTCTCTGTGTCTCTCTCTGTGTCTCTCTCTGTGTCTCTCTCTGTCTCTCTCTCTCTCTCTCTCTCTCTCTCTCTCTCTCTCTCTCTCTCTCTCTCTCTCTCTCTCTCTCTCTCTCTCTCTCTCTCTCTCTCTCTCTCTCTCTCTCTCTCTCTCTCTCTCTCTCTCTCTCTCTCTCTCTCTCTCTCTCTCTCTCTCTCTCTCCCTTTACACACATGCCATCGTGTATCTTTCTCTTTCCTATTTTACATGCACGACCAGGCAGTCGCACAGACACAGACACAGAAACACACACAGAAACACACACACACACACACACACACACACACACACACAACACACACACACACCACACACACACACACACACACACACACACACACACACACACACACACACACACACACACACACACACACACACACACACACACACACACACACACTCTCTCTCTCTCTCTCTCTCTCTCTCTCTCTCTCTCTCTCTCTCTCTCTCACTCACTCTCTCACACTCTCTCTCTCTCTCTCTCTCTCTCTCTCTCTCTCTCTCTCTCTCTCTCTCTCTCACACACTCTCCTGCATGCGCGTGCCCTCACTTTCCTCACGCATTCCCTTCCTCATCCACCGGCTGTCGGTCCCGGAGCTGACAGACCGCCTCGTGTCTCCGGTGTCTTCAGAGCGGTAAACCCCGACCATGCAGCCGTCGTCCGCGTCTCCTGTCCTGGTCCTCCTCCCTGTCTGAGTGCTGTGCGTGGTTGGGGGGGGGGGGGGGGGAGCGGGTCTTAGAGGGGCGATAGGTTTCTGGACGCGCTGAGCGTTGCGCCACGGTGATCGGATATTTCTTCTCCCTTCGTGTCTTCTGAAGGATGCTTGCTCCTCCAAACAACAGGACTATACTCTTCTTCTTCTCCTTCTTCTTCATCAACATCATCATCACAACTTCCTCCAACCGGGGCTTCTTTCTACTTCTTCGATAGTACCCCCCCCCCCCCCCCCCCCCCCCTACGATCCGCTTTCTCAACACCGTGTCGCGAACACACCTGGAGATGAGCCGTCAGCCACCGGACACGAAACACCGGACCCCCCTTCAGATGTTAGGAGCAGGACCGGGGCGTGTTGTTTAGAAGCGGACCGGAACCCTCCTGATGTTGGCATCTGGCTGAGAGGTGAGCGTCTCGCTTGTTCTCCTGGAGCTCCCGACACTGCTGCGTCCCTGGCCCGGGAGGGCTCTCCTTGGCGGGGGCAGCAGGCGGGTTGCAGCGGGTCCCGGGTGGAGGTGAACGGACCTCGCTCCGTCTGTGCTGTTTGAGGACTCACTACGTATTGTCAGTAGGCTTTCACTGTCGAAGTGTAATATGCACTGCATAATAAGACGCATGCTGATGATGGTGATAATCATTATTTATTATGCAATTATATTACTCTGTTGTTCTTATTTTATGTGTAATCTAGTGAGTGCAGTTCGTGGCTCCGCTTTATGTATTTCAAATATTAATATGAAACAATATTTCAAGTGATATCATAGTTTTCAGGTCATGGTCAAGTTGGGCAGCTCTCAGGACTCTGGACTGAGTCCCGGTCTCTGGACTGAGTCCCGGTCTCTGGACTGAGTTCCCGGTCTCTGGACTGAGTCCAGGTCTCTGGACTGAGTCCAGGTCTCTGGACTGAGTCCCGGTCTCAGGACTGAGTCCCGGTCTCTGGACTGAGTCCCGGTCTTTGGACTGAGTCCCGGTCTCTGGACTGAGTCCCGGTCTCTGGACTGAGTCCCGGTCTCTGGACTGAGTCCCGGTCTCTGGACTGAGTCCCGGTCTCTGGACTGAGTCCCGGTCTCTGGACTGAGTCCCGGTCTCTGGACTGAGTCCCGGTCTCTGGACTGAGTCCCGGTCTCAGGAATGAGTCCCGGTCTCAGGAATGAGTCTTGGTGATGGAAAGAATGAGTTCCTTGAACTGTGGGGGGTGGAGAGGAGATGAGATGGAGGGTTGGAGGTGGAGGGGGAGGTGGGGTCTATGTGAAGGTTGATGGAGGTGGGGTGGGGAGGAGGCGGAGGTGGGGTGCTAAGGTGGGGTGGGGAGGAGTCGGGGTTCATTGAAGGAATCTGCTGAAAGGAAACCATGTGGTGCAGAGAGTGAGTGAGGGTGGTAGAGAGCGGGTGAGTGGGTGAGGGTGGTAGTGAGTGAGTGAGGGTGTTAGTGAGGGGGGAGGGTGCTTGTGAGTGGGTGAGGGTGGTATTGAGGGGGGAGGGTGGTAGTGGGAGGATGAGGGTGTTAGAGGGTGAGTAATGGTGGTAGTTAGAGGGTGAGTGAGTGAGGGTGGTAGTTAGAAGGTGAGTGAGTGAGGGTGGTAGTGAGAGGGTGAGTGAGTGAGGGTGGTAGTGAGAGGGTGAGGGCGGTACTGGAGTGAGAGAGGGTGGTAGTGAGGAGGGTGAGTGAGTGAGGGTGTAGGGCGGTACGAGGTTGAGAGAGGATGAGTGGTAAGCAGAGAGTGAGTGAGGGTGGTATTGAGTGAGGAGAGGGTGGTAGTGAGAGAGGGTGAGTGAGTGAGGGTAGTTAGAGGGTGAGTGAGTGAGGGTGGTAGTTAGAAGGTGAGTGAGTGAGGGTGGTAGTGAGAGGGTGAGTGAGTGAGGGTGGTAGTGAGAGGGTGAGGGCGGTACTGAGTGAGAGAGGGTGGTAGTGAGAGGGTGAGTGAGTGAGGGTGGTAGTGAGAGGGTGAGGGTGGTAGTGAGTGGGTGAGGGTGGTAGTGAGAGGGTGAGGGTGGTAGTGAGAGGGGTAGTGAGTGGGTGAGGGTGGTAGTGGGTGAGGGGGGTATTTAAAGGGTGAATGAATGAGTGAGGGTAGTAGTTGAGTGAGGGTGAGTGAGTAAGGGTGGTAGTTAGATGGTGAGTGAGTGAGGTTGGTAGTGAGAGGGTGAGGGGGGTAGTGAGTGAGTGAGGGTGTTAGTGAGAGGGTGAGGGTGGTGAGAGGGTGAGGGTGGTAGTGAGAGGGTGAGGGTGGTACTGAGTGAGTGAGGGTGGTAGTTAGAGGGTGAGTGAGTGAGGGTGGTAGTGAGTGAGTGAGGGTGGTAGTGAGAGGGTGAGGGTGGTAGTGAGAGGGTGAGGGTGGTCGTGAGAGGGTGTGGGCGGTACTGAGTGAGTGAAGGGGGTAGTGAGTGAGGGGGTAGTGAGTGAGGGGGTAGTGAGTGAGTGAGGGTAGTAGTTGAGTGAGGGTGAGTGAGTGAGGGTGGTAGTGAGAGGGTGAGGGTGGTAGTGAGAGGGTGAGGGTGGTAGTGAGAGGGTGAGGGTGGTAGTGAGAGGGTGAGGGTGGTAGTGAGAGGGTGAGGGTGGTGAGGGTTGGTCGTGAGAGGGTGAGGGTGGTAGTGAGAGGGTGAGGGTGGTAGTGAGAGGGTGAGGGTGGTACGTGAGAGGGTGAGGGTGGTAGTGAGAGGGTGAGGGTGGTAGTGAGAGGGTGAGGGTGGTAGTGAGAGGGTGAGGGTGGTAGTGAGAGGGTGAGGGTGGTCGTGAGAGGGTGAGGGTGGTAGTGAGAGGGGGAGGGTGGTCGTGACAGGGTGATGTCATTGTGACCTAACTAGGTCAGTGGTCTTAATAAACAGACTGGGAGAGCAGAAGTTTTAATTGGCTCGTTAGCCTCTAAGGGAGGCTACACCCGCCAACTCTCATTTATTAGAGAGAGAGAAAATTGGGTGTGAGGGAGAGAGAGAGATGATGATGGTGTGTGCGTGTTGGGTGTG
>OLKM01000439.1:186389-191013 GCA_900291075.1 Melanogrammus aeglefinus
CACCAGCCTCTCTCACCTTTACCAGGGGCAGGAGTGAGCCTGTTCAGGTGAACAGACACCCATTTCATGTTTTCTGCACTTGAAGTCGTCGTACCTCAAGCGGAAATCCAGTTTAAATGTGAATGTTTAACAGAATATGAAGATCGTATTGTAGCATTAATAATTCCAACAGTCAGCCCCCCCCCCCCCCCCTCCTCCACTTCCACTCAGCCGAGATAACTCTGCTCTTCTGAGCTCAAAGAGACGGTGGGGGGGGGGAGAGAGGGATGTGGAGACAAATGGGGGAGCGGGAGGGAGAGAGAGAGGTAGAGAGAGAGAGGTAGAGTGGGAGGGAGATTGAGGGAGGGAGGGAGAGAGAGGGAGAGATAGTGGCAGAGTAAGAGAGGTAGGGAGGAAAATAGAGAGAGGTAGAGACGAAGGGAGAGAGAGGGAGAGAGGTAAGAGACATAGAGGCAGAGTAAAAGAGGTAGGGAGGGAGGGAGGGAGAGAGAGAGGAAGCTAGAGAGAGGTATAGAGGTAGTGGTAGAAAGAGATAGAGAGGAAGGGAGGCAGAGCGGTAGGGGAGAGAGAGAGCTGTAGCATTAGCTGAACCAGCTGTTATTCCTGATGACCATTTCATGTCCCTTCCCCTCCGCTCCTTTGAAGTGCAGAGAAGTCTCGGTGTCGCTTTGAGTAACGGGAGGCCAGCGAGAGCAGAGAGGGACATTTTTCTAAAAGGTTTTCCCACCTCATTTCCCGTTTCCTTGAGACGCCTGCGCCAGTCTCTCTTGATCTTCTGATGGCCCCCTCGGAGATGTACCCTCGCGTGTTTGCGTTGCTGAAGTGTCTTCTCACAGTATGGTAGCGCATTCGGAACAGACACCTTCATACTGAAGAATTAACTACAGTTCTCCTGGAGTGTGTTGTGTATACGTGTTTGTGTGTGTGTGTGTGTGTGTGTGTGTGTGTGTGTGTGTGTGTGTGTGTGTGTGTGTGTGTGTGTGTGTGTGTGTGTGTGTTGTGTGTGTGTTGTGTGTGTGTGTGTGTGTGTGTGTGTGTGTGTGTGTGTGTGTGTGTGTGTGTGTGTGTGTGTGTGTGTGTGTGTGTGTGTGTGTGTGTGTGTTTGTATAGAAGTGAGGTCTCAGTCCTGCTCTTCTATCGAGAGAACTACATGGTACTCACCGGGTGTATGAGTGTGAGTGTGGGTGTGTTCCAAATGTTTATGCAAACACAAAACCACTTAATCTCCCTCTCTCTCTTCCAACTCCAACATGATGGCATTCTCTCTCGCCCACTTTCACCCGCTCCCAGCTTCCCTATGCTGGCATTTTCTCTCTCTCTCTCTCTCTCTCTCTCTCTCTCTCTCTCTCTCTCTCTCTCTCTCTCTCTCTCTCTCTCTCTCTCTCTCTCTCTCTCTCTCTCTCTCTCTCTCTCTCTCTCTCTCTCTCTCTCTCTCTCTCTCCCTCTCTCTCTCTCTCTCTCTCTCTCTCTCTCTCTCTCTCTCTCTCTCTCTCTCTCTCAATCCCTCCCAGCGTCCCCCCTGGCTTCCTTATGCTGGCATGCTCTCTCTCTCTCTCCCCTCATCTCTCCACTCTTTCCCTTTCTCACTCTCTCTATTAGTCATGTCTGTGGTATTTAACATGAGAGAGCAGAAAACGTGAATTAATTCATACATCTGGTGTGTGGGGATGTTAGCATTTAGTCTCGGTTCCACCAGCTATTGTTTCTAACTAGAGTGGGGACCTAACTAGCACTGCTGTTCTGTAAAATGTTAAGCACCGGGGTTCTGTAACATGTTTAGCATTAAGGTTCTGTAACGAATTTAGCACCAGGTTTCTGTAAATTTTTGGCACTAAGGTTCTGTAACAAGTTTAGCACTATGGTTCTATTTCATAATCATATTTAACAAGCTAACAAAAACCATACAGTTTATAACCAGTGAATCTGGTCAAATATAATAACCAGATAAAATATGATACAATTTCTAACCATATTAATTTGCCAAGGGCCTAATACAATTTATACCAGTGGACCAGGGATAATTTAATATAATTTCTAAATGTATTAACTAGCTTCCATAATAAGACAGTAGATAACCACCGGTAACCAGCTAGAGTAGAAGGCCGCCTAATTATTCAGCCTTGTTTTCCCTTCAAAGTACAGAGCGATCGATAATCGTTTACGGCGGATTCATCTGACTCCCTATGGCTGGACGGCGACTGAGGCATTTCGGAGTTAATTTTCTGTTGAGGAACAAGTTCATTACACTGCCCTCGTTTATTAAGGTTATTTTATTATTTTGGGTATTAATCCAAGATGCATTTTTTTGCAGTGCTTTGAGGACGTCGGTGCTCCTCCGTGTCGATCAAGTTCTCGGCCGGCTCTCCAGCCGCGGAGACGCGTTCTCCCCGGTGAAACGTGATGATTGCGCGGCTGCTGGATCGTGTGTGCGTGTTAATCTCACTTCTTAGGCTCAGCGGAGGGTTTGCGTGGATCCCGCAGAGTAATTGCTCCATTAAAATTCAGTCGCCAGGAACACATCTAACAGTGTTTTATTATAATGACATTTTTTTATGGTGAAACTGTGTGTGGCAAGATGGAATCACCTCGTATACTGTGATGTCATCACTCTGCCTCCAGGTAATCATTGGCAGGCGAACTGTACCGCGACCTCACTCAGTTCAGCCTTCCTCACACGTCCTCCCTGTTCATTATGAAGACACTGCCAGTTTACATCCACACACATACAAACATACACACGTGTGTGTGTGTGTGTGTGTGTGTGTGTGTGTGTGTGTGTGTGTGTGTGTGTGTGTGTGTGTGTGTGTGTGTGTGTGTGTGTGTGTGTGTATGTGTGTATGCGTGTATATGTGTGTGTTTCGAAGGTAAATATAGTTGTGCTGTTCAGCAGATCTATTTGTGTTTTCAGCATCTTTCTTCATAAAACGCATGTCCCTATAGGAAGCAGGTGACCTGGCTGGGTTCTTCAGGTGTAGTGAGTGGGTTCTCCAGGTGGTTTCTCCAGGTGCGTTCTCCCGGTGCGTTCTCCTGGTGTCTCTAGGTGTAATGAGCGGGTTCTCTAGGTGGGTTCCCCAGGAAGCGGTGTATTGAGTGGGTTCTCTGGGTATAATGAGTGGGTTCTCCGGGTGGGTTCTCTTGGTGTAATGAGTGGGTTCTCTAGGTGTAATGAGTGGGTTCCCCGAGTGGGTTCTCTAGGTGTAATGAGAGGGTTCTCCAGGTGGGTTCTTAAGGAAGTGATGTAATGAGTGGGTTCTCTAGGTGTAATGAGTGGGTTCTCTAGGTGTAATGAGTGGGTTCCCCGGGTGGGTTCTTTAGGTGTAATGTGAGGGTTCGCCAGGTGTATTGAGTGGGTTCTATAGGTGTAATGAGTGGGTTATCCGGGTGGGTTCTAAAGGAAGTGATGTATTGAGTGGGTTCTATAGGTGTATTGAGTGGGTTCTATAGGTGTAATGAGTGGGTTATCCGGGTGGGTTCTAAAGGAAGTGATGTATTGAGTGGGTTCTATAGGTGTATTGAGTGGGTTCTATAGGTGTAATGAGAGGGTTCTCTAGGAGGGTTCGCCAGGTGTATTGAGTGGGTTCTATAGGTGTAATGAGGGGGTTCTCTGGGTGGGTTCTCTAGGTGTATTGAGTGTGTTCGCCAGGTGTAATGAGTGGGTTCTATAGGTGTAATGAGTGGGTTCGCCACTGGTGTAATGGGTGTCAGGGTGGTGCTGGGGTCATAGTGGTAGTGTTAGGGTGGTGGTAGTGTTAGTGGTGGTTTGAGGGTGGTGTTAGGGTGGTGGTAGTGTTAGTGTTAGTGGTAAGGTAAGGCTGGTGTAAGGTTGGTGTTAGTGTTAGAGTGGTGGTAATGTTCGGGTGGTGTTGGTGTTTGAGTGGTGGTAGTGTTACGGTGGTGTTAGTGTTTGAGTGGTGGTAGTGTTAGGGTGGTGTTAGTGTTTGAGTGGTGGTAGTGTTAGGGTGGTGTTAGTGTTTGAGTGGTGGTAGTGTTAGGGTGGTGTTAGTGTTTGAGTGGTGGTAGGATGGTGGTAAGGTAAGGCTGGTGTAAGGTTGGTGTTAGCGTTTGAGTGGTGGTAGTGCTAGGGTGGTGTTAGCGTTAGAGTGGTGGTAGTGTTAGGGCGGTGGTAGTGTTGTGCTAAGATTACAGCGGTGATGTTAGGGTGGTGTTGGGGTTAGGTGCGTTAAAAGGAGGCATGTATTTCCTGTCAGGCTCAGTCCAGTCCGCTCCCGTAGCTAGGAGACTAATTAGCACGCAGCGCTCCAGTTATTAGCACCTCAAGATGCTACACATGGGAACCCGACCCACCAGCAATCATGTGGCCAGCGAGGAAACAGTGGAGGCTGTTCCTCATCGCCCTTCATCTGCCTGCGTCCCAGCGATAATATAATGCTAATGTAATAAGGTCATCTTCCACATCGCGCCGTATTCTGGTGTTATCGCTTAGCGCGTTGTGGCAGAGCCGCACAGAACGTGTTTGTTTAGAGGACGTTGTGCTGCCTTAACAACCAGAGCATGAAGACAAAGTAAACGTTTTACATGTTATCATCATTTGTGCAAGGGAGAGTAGCTAACCTCACGAGGCTTCTCCTAATGGTGGCCTACAGCTCTCCATTCTCTGGAGAAA
>OLKM01000439.1:191038-216038 GCA_900291075.1 Melanogrammus aeglefinus
CACATGGGAACCCGACCCACCACAATCATGTGCCCCAGCGAGGAAACAGTGAGGCTGTTCCTCATCGCCCTTCATCTGCCTGCGTCCCAGCGATAATATAATGCTAATGTAATAAGGTCATCTTCCACATCGCGCCGTATTCTGGTGTTATCGCTTAGCGCGTTGTGGCAGAGCCGCACAGAGCGTGTTTGTTTAGAGGACGTTGTGCTGCCTTAACAACCAGAGCATGAAGACAAAGTAAACGTTTTACATGTTATCATCATTTGTGAAGGGAGAGGAGCTAACCGCACGAGGCTTCTCCTAATGGTGGCTAAACAGCTCTCCATTCTCTGGAGAAAATACTTCCCCTCATCTCCTACTCCCCTGCTCCTCCTATCTCCTGCTCCCCCACCTGCTCCTCCCTTTGCTCCACCTCTTCCTCCTCACCATCTTTGGTTCACCACATCCTCCTGCTCCTCCTCCTGCTCCTCCTCCTGCTCCTCCTCCTGCTGCACCATCTGAGGGAACACCCCCCCCCCCCCCCCTCGCCGACCAAGAGTCCTGCTGCCATGCCATTGGTCCACAGCCCAGAGAGAGGGGGGAGGGAGGGATGAGAGAGGGATAAGGAGAGGGGGAGGAGGAGGTGAGGGATGAGGAGGGATGAGGAGAGGGGGGGGAGGAGGTGAGGGATGAGGAAGGGATAAGGGAGAGGGGGGGAGGAGAGTGAGGGATGAGGAGGGATGAGGAGAGGGGGGGGAGAATGGCGAGGAGGGGGGAGAGGAGGGTGGGGTATAGGGGAGAGGAGGGGAGGGATGAGGAGAGGGGGAGAGATGGAGGGAGAGGGGGGAGGAGAGGGGGAGATGGAGGGAGAGGGAGGAGGGATGAGGAGGGGGAGAGAAGGAAGGGAATTAGAAGCGAGATGGAGAAAAAAGTACAGAGGGAGAATGTGCTTAGCTGTAGTGACAGCCCGTCACACAGGATTCAGGAGAGAAGATGAGGAGGAGAAGAGAGAGGAGAGAGCAGAGAGGAGAGGGGAGGAAATGAGTGTGATGAGGGAGGGAAGCGATATGGTGTGTGTGTGTGTGTGTGTGTGTGTGTGTGTGTGTGTGTGTGTGTGTGTGTGTGTGTGTGTGTGTGTGTGTGTGTGTGTGTGTGTGTGTGTGTGTGTGTGTGTGTGTGTGTGTGAACTGATTCTAAAGAGAAGGGTGTTGTTTGAAATAGCTCCATCGCTAGCACTGCTCGTATTGCCGCAAGCGTTTCTGCTAGCATAGCGCTAGCATTCCACTAGCTTTACGCTATCATTACCGCTAGCATTACCGCTAGCCGACTCATTCCACTTTAATCTTTCAAAGCAACCTTTAGCATGAAAATGTATTAAGCGGGCTAAGTTGATACACACTGTGTGTGTGTGTGTGTGTGTGTGTGTGTGTGTGTGTGTCTGTGTTTCTGCGTTCAAAGATGAAGTTGAATACATTAAATTAGATCTGGTTTATCTGTCTCTCTCCAGCAGCCTGTCTATCTGTCTGTCTGTTTTCAGCCTGTCTGTCTCTGTGTTTGTTAGTCTGTATCTGTCTGTCCGTCTGTCTGCCTGTGTGTGTTTGTAGCCTGTGTCTCAGTTCTGGCTGTCTGTGGTGACATCCGAGCCTGCCAGACCAAGATCAATCGTAGATTACATGTTGGTCTGGGGAAGCTGCTGTCATTTGTCAGAGGCGTGATCAACGGGCCTAGTTCAAATGACTCTGACTCTGACAGCAAGCAATTGGCTGCTTGCCGTCGCTTCCATGTCGTCATTGTGTTAAACCCGCCAATAGCGCGCCAGGGGGAAAAGCCAGCTTGGTGATTGGCTCCTGCAAAAACAAATCCAAACTAGAAAGAAATGTGATGCTCTTCTCCAGAACCTTCTGCAGGGCGGACTCAAACCGCCGGAGGAGGTAGGGAGAGGAGGAGGTAGGAGGAGGAGGAGGTAGGAGGAGGAGGAGGTAGGAGGAGGAGGAGGTATAGGCCTTCCTCTCAGAAGGGATTAGCTATCCCTCCACACTGATTCACGCTCTAATGAAATGTCATTACATCCTCGTTATAAATGATGGTTATTCGAACAAATTAAGAGCTTCCTGAGGGAACTCAACCTCCCATCCCCATCTTCACCTACCTACCTTTATCTCCTCCTCCTCCTCCTCCTCCTCCTCCTCCTCCTCCTCCTCCTCCTCCTCATCCTCCTCCTCCTCCTCCTCCTCCTCCTCCTCCTCCTCCACTACTCATGCTCCTGCAGAGAGCTAACTCAACCAACTTAGCTCCCCAGATGACTCTGTTGCCTATACATCCACATCTCCTCCCCAGGAGAAGAAAGAACCAAACACAACTAATGAAACCTAACTAATACAAACCAGAACAGACCTTGACTAAACTTAATGACACTAAACTGAACCATCAGTGAGGGCGGTGGTCTATGTATTACTGATTACTGTTCATTATACACTACACTACACTGTGATGATGATGATGATGATGCCAGCTCTTTACTCATTGGTCCAAAGCATTCCATGAAGCCCTACCCTTCGGCGATACTATATAGTTTGTTCTGGGGTACGATAAGGTTCTGCTCGGGGTGTGGTTCTAGGGTTACGTTTAGCATGCGCAGTGAAGCCTCGCTAACTCATTTCATTTTATGCAAGTCCTTGTCTCCATTTACGACTGGTTTTATTTGGTGAGGTTCTTTATGTAAAGTGTCCTATCCTGGAGCTGTGAAAGCTGTTAAATACCTATTTTCTACCTGTGTAACGTCTGTTGATTGTTTGCTTCTCTCGCTGCGTATCGCAGTTCTTGGCGGCTAATGAGGAAACCGGTAAAAGGCACTGTGTGTTTATTGGTGGGCCATTAGGAGAGCATCGGGCACTCAGATGCAGGTTGGATGTGGAGGCAGCGATGCTATTGATTGTAATCAGTCCCCTGCTCTAACTTCTCTCTCTCTGAATACTGAGCAGCCTCCCCCGTCCCTCAGAGGGGAGCCGTGAGACTCTGTTATTTTCTATTATAAGGTGTGCAGTCCCTTACATTACGTGCTGTGAAGAATCATGCTGTCTACAACATCAATGCTATTTCCGTGAGGAAATGGCAGAAAAGTTGGACCATTGTCGTCGTTGGTTGGGGGCTCGCGGTCTCCGTGGGTCTAGATAGGACCGAGGAAGTCCTTGGTCCAACAACACTTGAATGAATCTATGAATCTTACATGAATCTTATATTGGAGCACAGCCGAGCGCGACGTTCCCATTAGCAGGCAGAGAACCTGCCTGTGCCGCCAGCAGGTTCAGCCAATGGTCCACTATTCAAAAACGTCACTTCTCAGACACTCAACAAAGTGGAACACAAAATCAACCCAAATGCCAAGAGGAAGATGTAAACAAATAAAAAAACAAACCAACAAAGCATGAAATGGAAATGAGAACATAACAGCTCATGTTTTTTAAACAACCCTTGAAAGCAAACCCTTGCTGCAGCGCCCAGAGATCAAGACTTGTTCAGCATGTAGTCCTGGTAGTGTGGGATCAGACCAACCGAATCCGCTGCCTGGAAGCTTGCTTCTATTACTCTGTTTTTGACACCGCTGTGGAAGAGTTGATTTCCTCTCATATTCTGCTTAGCCCAAAACCTGTCCAGACCAGTCGTAGCACGAGGGACCACCAGGTGGCCCTGTCCGTAATAACCCAGGAAATCCCTGGCTGGGGCTTTCCATTGTCCTCTGTGAGTTGAGTGAAGGAGCTTTGGCTTTAAGCCCCTTGTCCATTAACCTTTGCTTTAAATTGATTTACGGAGAGATCTAATTAATCTGCTGCTGTGCGTAGAAGTTCAACTTTATTAGGTGACCAGTGTCTGCTGTTATCTGGCCTCACCGGATCTCACCTCGCTGGTCTCACCTCGCTGGTCTCACCTCGCTGGTCTCACCTCGCTGGTCTCACCTCGCTGGTCTCAGCTACCTGGTCTCATCTACCTGGTCCCACCTACCTGGTCTCACCTCGCTGGTCTTACCTCGCTAGTCTCACCTACCTGGTCTCACCTTGTTGGTCTAACCTACCTGGTCTCACCTACCTGGTCTCACCTTGTTGGTCTCACCTACCTGGTCTCACCTACCTGGTCTCACCTTGTTGGTCTCACCTACCTGGTCTCACCTACCTGGTCTCACCTACCTGGTTTCACCTCGCTGGTCTCACGTACCTGATATCAGCTATCTGGTATCACCTCACTGTTCTCACCTTACTGGTCTCACCTTGCTGGTCTCACTTGACTTGTTTCCACGTCCTGGTTTCACCTGGTCCAACCTACGTGATAGTAACTCCCCAGTCTCCCCTGTTCCCCCCTGGTCTCCCATGGTCTCCCCTGGTCTCCCCTTGGTCTCCCTTGGTCTCCCTTGGTCTCCCCTGGTCTCCCATGGTCTCCCCATGTCTATCTGGTCTCCCCTGTTCCCCCCTGGTCTCCCATGGTCTCCCCTGGTCTCCCATGGTCTCCCATGGTCTCCCCATGGTCTCCCATGGTCTCCCCATGTCTATCTGGTCTCCCCTGGTCTCCCCTGGTCTATCTGTCTCCCCTGGTCTCCCATGGTTTTCCCCTAGTCTCCCCTGGTCTACCTGGTCTCCCCTTGGTCTCCCCTGGTCTCCCCATGGTCCATCTGGTCTCCCCTGGTCTCCCCTGGTCTCCCTTGGTCTCCCCTGGTCTATCTGGTCTCCCCTGGTCTCCCCATGGTCTATCTGGTCTCCCTTTGTCTCCCCTGGTTTCCCCTGGTCTCCCCATGGTCTATCTGGTCTATCTAGTCTCCCCTTGGTCTCCCCTGGTCTCCCCTGGTCTCCCCATGGTCTATCTGGTCTCCCCTGGTCTCCCCTGGTCTCCCCTGGTCTATCTGGTCTCCCCTGGTCTCCCCTGGTCTCCCCTGGTCTATCTGGTCTCCCCTGGTCTCCCCTGGTCTCCCCATGATCTATCTGGTCTCTCCTGACTATGCCAGGATACAAATAGATGGAGATTAAATGTTGGCAGAATTGGTTGCCCGTCTGAGTATTGTTACAAACAAATACGAGTCCTTTTTGACGCGCAGGAAGGTTTCCATTGGCTGGAAGACCTGCCAATCCCTCCAGAAGTAATGCTCAGTGTTTACTCAACAGTGGTTTGCCTCAGACCTCCGCTGAACAGAAGTCTGCACCCCCGTTTAGCTCACACAAAGCCTTCACGAGACGCCTGCCTGTCGAGCAGCTCGTGAAATCTCTCTCGACATCTGCTGCCACACTCCATCACCACTGAGGGCATAGACGGACACAATGTTAGCACACACACACACACGCAAGCACACACACAAAGACACATAAACACACACACAAAGACACATAAACACACACACACACACACACACACACACACACACACACACACACACACACACACACACACACACACACACACACACACACACACACACACACACACACACAAAGAGACACATAATACACACACACACACAACACACAACACACAACACACACACACACACACACACACACACACACACACACACACACACACACACACACACACACACACACACACACACACACACACACACACACACACACACACACACACACACACACAGTATCCATTCATTCTTACCAGACCTTTCATCTCAGTTTTCTGGTGTTGCCTGCAGACAGCAGAGCATGGGATTTAAAATGCACCCAAAGCTGGATCCTTTGAGCTCTGAAAGCATCATTCTTCATTCTCACTGTTGGTCCAGTTCGTCTGGGAGAACGACTTTATAATGGGCCAGTGTTTTCCATTGTGCTCATTTCCATCACTTTGCCTTGCTGGCGTCGGACATGACTGTTCTGCAGGTGAGGTTGACCTCTGGCCCGGCCACACCCTACCTAGCCTCTGGTCCCTCCGAGCCCTTAACACGTGTTTCCATCTGTCCAGTGTGGAGCGGGGTGTGGCAGATGGTAGGGGGGGGGGGGCGGGGTACTGGTGTCAACACACCCCTGGGGGGAGGAAGCTGAAAGGTTAATCCCTTCATCTTCCTCCTCTGAAATCAGAGAGATGAGCTGTTTCCTCTGCAGTCATATCTCCGTAACGCTGTCTCCACACATTCAAAGGACCGCTGCAGATGATTGTGGGATGGTTCCCTTGTGTTTTAAATCTCGATGAGGCAACGTTTTCTATGGTGCCACGAGAGAGAAGGGTTTAGGCGTTGTTATCTATCTTCACGTGAGGTAGAGGTACAATTAGGTAATAGGTTAGTTAAGATGAGGTTTTAGGTTAGAGATGTTAGGGTCTTGGGATTTTGACTTGTATGTGGATGTTTCATGGATGATACAATGTCATGGTATGTCAATGTTATTATATTATTTGCTTTTGGATGGATGGATGGATGGATGGATGGATGGATGGATGGATGGATGGATGGATGGATGGATGGATGGATGGATGGATGGATGGATGGATGGATGGACGAAATAGAATTGTCCTCAGCAGTCCAACTAATGGGAAGTGTAAAATGGATTAAGGCAAAATGTAACGTGGATTTTGGCCGTGCCTAATAAGACTCAGTGTGTCAAGTGGATTTTGGCCTTACTTAATGAGGACTAAGTGTGGAACTCGTATTTTGGCCTTACTTAATTGGGACTTTGGGCCCTATTTTAACGGTCTGAACAGAAGTGAGAAGCGCCAAGCGCAAGTATTGTGGGCGGTTCTACGGCGATGTCGCTAGTTTACCGGCGCGAAAAATTACTCTTGCGCCCGGCGCATATCTAAAAAGGGTTGGTCTGAAATAGCCTACCCGTAGGTGTGGTTTGGGCGTAACGTGCAACAAACCAATGAGAGTGCTAGCTCCCACCCGCTTTAAGAGCCATGGCGCATTTGAATCTGACAAGTTGTATATGCGGTAACTGTGGTTCTATTTAATGATATACGCAATACATTATAAACATCGTTTCTTATCAGTATTGTATGCATTATCGTTATCGACTTGTGTTCCTAATATGCATGTGTCCCCCCGTTAATATACATTGCCATGGACTGTATTATGCGTTACGTGTTTAGTTTGCGTGTGTTTAAACAGATGGACGCACACATGCGCACCCGCATTTATTCATTCTTTTTAACACTCACTCGCGATAAAACAATGTTTTCTCACGATCAAATACTCATCAATCCTAAAAGTTATCGGCATGTACACAATGTCTGTGTCAAGAAAATATGTGTTTGCTGTATGGTGATGGCAGATGCATTGATTTAAAAGTACAACTTATTACCGCTGTATCAGCTGTTCTTTCCCAAATTATTGACCAAGAATGCGTGGCTAGGTAGATGAGAGAAGCAAAGTGTATGCGCGAGGTGCACAAGCAACATTATGCATGCTCCCTTAAAATAGCATCTGAACAACGAGCCACTGACTTTAAACCAGGTATTTTCTGGTTTGTGGCGCAAGTGGTTAATGAAACGTCAAAATAGCAACAGGGAAAATTTGCCCCAGAACACGCCTCCTACTTTCGCCGAGCCAAGTTGAGCAAGTTCATTCCCTAATTTACCGACGCGTGGCGCAGGAGGGAAAAGCACGCTCTGCGCCAGTTGCAAACTATCAACAACACATGCGCCAGTGATTAAGTCAATTTCCCCTTGATGCAAGAAAGGGTTCTATGTGTAACGTGGATTTTGGAGGAGGACTAAGTGTGTTAGGTGGATTTTGGCCTGACTTAATTAGGATGAAGTGTGTAAAGTGGATTTTGGCCGTGCTTAATTAGGACTAAGGGTGTAAAGTGGATTTCGGCCACACCTAATGAGGACTAAGTTGTCCTCTGCGATTGTCTCGACGTATGGAACCTAAATGTTTCTAAAGTGTTGCAATTAATCTCCTCACCATTTCATCTTGTGTTGAATTGCAATGCCACCTTTCACTCTCATTACCATGCTAATTAGCTCGTTAGGGAGTGTAGCAGAAATGGTCGCTGTTATCCTCACTATATTCAGAGGAAGTTAAAGCAGATCTTAGAATCAACCCCAGAATCTAACTCAGGAACCAACCCCAGTTCTCACCAAGGAGCTAACCAATCATATTACCCAATATGTTACCAATTTACTATCCCAGTAGCTGTCCCTGTATCCAACCCAAGAAGAAATCCAAGATCTAAACCTCAAAAAATACTGTTTATCTCCCCTATAGTCCCTGTCATGTAATCTGAGTTTAATATTTGATAAACAATATTCAATATTTAATATCGAATACAGAGCTCCCCGTAAGTCTGTTTCCATGCTTTCAAAGTGTTGACCATAATAAATATGAATAAGAACTTAAGTTTGCATAGCACCTCTCAGCAGGCCCAAGGAACAGAGGGACAGGAAATAATGATGGCCGAGACAGAGGGGGAGGGCTGAAGCACGGTCTAAGAGTGATGGACTCTCCAGGTGTTTCTGAGGTGGTAGACAGCAGATCTGGATTTGGATTTGCGGGACGGGAATGAGAGTACGGCGTCTTAAAGACCCCCAGGTGTCTTCTGGGGACGGACCTTCCAGAGCAGTGCTGTGGCAGTCGAATCTACCAGCTCAGTTTTATTGGTAGGCCTCAGTATTGTTAGGCCTCACTATTGGTAGGACTCACTATTGGTAGGACTCACTATTGGTAGGACTCACTATTGGTAGGACTCACTATTGGTAGGACTCACTATTGGTAGGACTCACTAGGACTCACTATTGGTAGGACTCACTATTGGTAGGACTCACTATTGGTAGGACTCACTATTGGTAGGACTCACTATTGATAGGACTCAGTATTGGTAGGACTCACTATTGGTAGGACTCACTATTGGTAGGCCGCTTATCTCTCTGAGCTGACGGTAGGCTTCACATCTCTGATGCTGGTGGTGATGCAGAGGTGTGCTGCTGTTATCTTAATAAAACCAAAGTGATTCCTTCGTTTTTTAGCCCATCTGCACGCGGACGACTGCCAAGAATACTGTGTGACCTAAACCACTGAGTTACAACCTGAACCCAGGAGGGAGAGAGAGAGAGGGGGGGAGAGAGAGGGGGGAGGGGGAGAGGGAGAGATAGAGAGGGGGAGAGAGAGGGAGAGGGGGAGAGAGAGAGAGAGAGAGAGAGAGAGAGAGAGAGAGAGAGAGAGAGAGAGAGAGAGGAGAGAGAGATAGAAGAGAGAGATGGACGAGACACACACAGAGAGAGAGAGAGAGAGAGAGAGAGAGAGAGAGAGAGAGAGAGAGAGAGAGAGAGAGGGAGAGAGAGAGAGAGAGAGAGAGAGAGAGAGAGAGAGAGAGAGGGGGGGGAGGGGGAGAGAGAAAGAGATAGATAGAGAGAGAGGTGCACACACATCCTACCTGTGCAGCATCGCTAACACTGTGTGAGTTAAATCATTTCAAGCCTGAGTGGTCCAAGCACAGCGGGGCTCCAACTGTCAGGACAGAAGAACTCTCTCTCTCTCGCTCTCTCCCTGTCTCTCCCCCTCTGAGGAGGCAGAGCGGTGGGTGGAGAGGGCACATTAGCGGCATTAACCTCCGAAGTTTAAACCTGGAGCCTCCTGAGGGGGGCCCCTGAGCTGGGCCCCTGAGCTGGGCCCCTGAGCTGGGCCCCTGAGCTGGGCCCCTGAGCTGGGCCCCTGAGCTTGGCGGAGCAGAGCCAGCGGTGCCTGCGTGTGACGCTCGGGCGCCGGTTTCGGATGCGTGACTTTGCGGCTGACTTTGTCTTCCTTCTGATTGTTTTCTGATGAACTACGACTCCATCCGAGGGCGGCCATAATAGTGGTGGCGTCCTCATGTCTCTTCTGCTCCCAGTTCAGCTGGGGGGTGGGGGGGGGGAGAGGATTATTACCCTTGCATACAGCAAATGCACAACCTCTAATGCTCTCCCACTCACTATTCTGAACACATCATGCATATCATCCACACAGACACTCACACACACACAGACACACAGAGGCACGCACACACACACACACACACACACACACACACACACACACACACACACACACACACACACACACACACACACACACACACACACACACACACACACACACACACACACACACACACACATACACACACACACACACACACACACACCGGGTCGTGTTGTAATGCGTTGTTTCAGTTTGTTTGTGACGGTGAAGGGAGAGACATCATGCAGAAAATTGGTACCTTAAGCCTCCAATCACGACCCTGCATGCGGTCACCTAACCACACAATTTTTCTGCACATTTTCTATACCCGTCAAATTGCCTCGCATTTAGAAAATACTTCCATCCAAGGTGACCCACTTACAGCGGCCGGTCAATAAGGAGCAGGAAGGGGTTGGACAGTACAGAGACGGGTCATTAAGGAGCAGTTAGAGGTTAGACAGTACAGCGACAGGTCATTAAGGAGAAGGTAGGGGTTAGACAGTACAGAGACAGGTCATTAAGGAGCAGTTAGAGGTTAGACAGTACAGCGACAGGTCATTAAGGAGCCGGTAGGGGCTAGACAGTAGATCCAGGTCATTAAGGAGCAGGTAGGGGCTAGACAGTAGATCCAGGTCATTAAGGAGCAGGTTAGTCCAACACTCTGCTGGACTAGCCTTCCCCCCTGAATCCGAGCTGCTGTTGTCTCAGATCCCCTCCGTGAGGAACATCCTGTTTCTGGTTTCTGGGTCAATGAAGCCACTTTAGTTACATTTCTCATCATTCCCATCATTCCCCTAAGTGCACAAAGACCTTGTTATGGTGATGCAAGAAGCACACATACAGCTCATCAGTTCAGTTGCTCAAGGATTGAAGATAGGATTTGAACCCAAACCCTTCTGGATCAATTAAAGGGAAAACGCCAAGCTGGCAAATTTCTGATCTAATATTTATATACTGCTTGATTGATTGATTGATGGTCTTTATTTCGAACATGCAAGCAAAACAAGTTTAATTATTAATAGATGAATAAATAAAAAAAAATCTCTTTTTTTCCCTAAAAAAAAAAAAAGCACAAAACAAATACGTCAAAAATAAATAAATAAAAGACACACTTTTTATATGCTCGAAAGGGGGTAGGAGGAAGTAGAAAAACGTACCTAGTCCTACCCCTTAACAAATCGATTTGGCTTGGATAGTTAATATTATGTTATTAGCTTGTCAGTATGATACAAGGCTATAGTACAGCTGAGGTATACCTGTGATGAAAATTACAGGCCTCTCTCATCTTTTTAAGTGGGAGAACTTGCACAATTGGTGGCTGACTAAATACTTTTTTGCCCCACTGTACATGGTTAATGAATAATTGTGTGAATATATATATAATTGTGTGAATAATATATATATCTGCTTATATATATATCATCTGCTTCATGATGAATGTTGTGAAATGATTGTGGTCTGCAACATCAACTCCTTTTCCCAAACAAGTCCCTAAATAGTTGACAATGGATTGCATCTTTCCTTGATTTTCTTTCTCCAAATCAAACCGAGCCAGAGCTTTGTGGTAAATCGTCACAGACTTCTTGTTGCTTAATTCAACAGAACCACTTTCTGTTTATTGTCTACCAGATGCTCTGCTGCTAGATTGTCTACTAGATGTTCTGATGCTAGATGTTCTAGATTGTCTACCAGATGTTATGCTGATAAATGTTCTAGATGTTGTGCTGCTAGATGTTTAAGATGCTCTGCTAGTTGCTCTGCTATACTACTTCGACTAGATGTCTCCTTACTTTTCCGCCAATTGACGTTCTGCCATCTCCACACTCAAAGAGTTTAAAGGAGTCTAAAGTTTTCTCATCACTCCGCGTCTCACCAAAACATTCTCTTTGCTGCAATTAGCGTCTGGTTATTTATAACTTAGAACTATCTAAACTGAAGACCAATTTATTTGTCATCCTGTCAACACAAGCCTTGTTCAGTTATCCTGGCTGTCTTGAGGACGGCGTGTTATAGACGTCTCCGCTTGAGCTGTGAACACACAGCAAACACGTTCCAGGAGGTGTATTTATACAGCATACCAATACGGGGGAAGACATGAACGTGTTGATAATTTTCAGGATGAATGGATTCAAGTTGGGTTTTGCTTTATTTTTACCTTGTACTGCTTCATAACAAGTTTTGTAAAATAATCATGGTCTCAACTCTTTGGTCTCAACAGAATACCAGAAACGTTTTGAGTATGGTTCATATTGGTCCAGGATTTACTTTCTCCAAATGACGTCCATGAAATGGAGCCTGAGCTTTGTGATCAATCTTCACAGACTGCTTGTTTCTTAGAACCCCTTCCTAAGGTTCACCATCTTTTCCTTCCATCTAGATGTTCTGCTATTTAGACTACATGTTCTGATGCTAGATATTCTCCTACTAGTTGTTGTTCTAGATGGTTCTACTAGACATTCTTATTTGCTTGTAAGAAGTTGCACATTTTGATAAGCCATAATCTAGAATGCAGTAGAGTTACTCAAGCAATTCATTGATCCAGAACCCTAGAAAGCAATGAAGGGTTAAGAGGCAGGATCTAAACCTGTCACACCCTCCCAATGTCAGAATGACAGCAGTCCATCAACGGCCAAGAGGGACTTGGCCCAAAAGCATCTCACAATACAATGTGTCAATATATATTCTGAGATGTCCCCAGTGGCAATCCAACCCCTAACCCTGCAGGGTTAATGCCTTGCTCTTCCAGTGGAACTAGACAGCGCCATGTGTCTTCAACCATGTTTAATTCTACATTTCAATAGTGAATAGATATTGATCCATAGTAATTCAACATTAAACGTTCCTCATTATAAGAGTTCAGGAAGAGCTCCTCGAGAGACCCAGAAGAAAACCAAGAAGACGATCCTCCTTCATTGGTTATTATTACACTATTGTTGTTAAGGTCCAAACTTTGCTGTTTACTTTTCAGCTTGCATCCTCCCCTCACTGATCTGGTGCTGCCGGTTGTAAACATCTGGTGCTGAAGTCAGAGGATCGATCAGATTGTTAGCGGTTGTGTCTGAGGTGTAGAGGTGAAGGTGATGGCTTGGCTCAGTGTACGCCACGCCCAACGCCGCTGGGAGTTCATAACATATCATGAACATAGTGTTCATGATATAGTGCACTACATAGGGAACGAACAAACGAGAATTCGGACACTACGCTGAACATTTCTTAACGTCATTTGCGTCAGTAAATGCGCCGGGTATTTCTGTGACGCAGACAGATGCGCCAACATCATGTAAACAAAACGGGCGCTCTTGAAGAAAGCCGGAGGTTGTATTGATGTTAAATATTACATTTCCTTGATCAAGGTTGTATTTATTAATTTTGAATGTTACATTTTCTATGTTAAATCCATATATAAATTGTTGAAATTTCTAAACCACAGCCGGAGACGCCACCATTAAATGTATTCGTTTTCGCGGTTATTCAGCTTCTTCTCCTCCAGAAAAATACGACCGCATTGCATTGTGGTATACGGGAGTAACATGTAGGCTACATCGGTTGTACACTCACATTTTGGGTATTTTAAGGGCACTATATAGTGCATGGAATTAGCCACTGAGAATTCGAACACCACTACAAAATGGCGAGCGCCCTAGTATATAGTGCACTACACCCGTGATAGGGAACGATTTCGAACACTGCTTCAGTCTCTCTGGTTGGCTGACCGTGGGCTGCTTCTAGCAACAACAGTTCCCTGACTGCAGGCGTGTCATGTGGTGCTCTGGCTGGCACTCTGAGCACACGGACTGAAGGTTGGGTTGGCTTTGGGAGATGTCAAGAATCCTTAAACTTCAACCAGATAATCTAACCATCTTGGACTAACCAGGCAGGATAACCAGCTAGCACTAAGCAGGCAGGCTAACAAGCTAGGGTTAACTAGGTTTATAAGGCAGGCTAACCAGCTTGTACTCACCGGACAGGCTAACCAGCTAGTGCTAGCCAGGTCACCCGGGCAGGCTAACCAGCTAGCACTAAGCAGGCAGGCTAACCATCTAAGCAGGCAGGTTAACTATCTAACACTAAGTAAGCAGGCATGCTATTGAGCTAGGGTTAACGCTTGCCAGGTCACCCGGCAGGCTAACCAGCAAGCCAAGCACTAACAGGCAGGCTAACCAGCTAGCAATAGCCAGGTCACCCAGGCAGGCACCATGGACAGGCAGGCACCCACAGACTCTGAAGGTTGGGTTGGCTTTGGGAGATGTCAAGAATCCTTAAACTTTAACCAGATAATCTAACCAGCTAGGACTAACCAGGCAGGATAACCAACTAGCACTAAGCAGGCAGGCTAACAAGCTAGGGTTAACCAGGTTTATAAGGCAGGCTAACCAGCTTGTACTCACCGGACAGGCTAACCAGCTAGCGCTAGCCAGTTCACCCGGGCAGGCTAACCAGCTAGCACTAAGCAGGCAGGTTAACTATATAATACTAAGCAGGCATGCTAATCAGCTAGTACTTACCAGGCAGGCTATTGAGCTAGAGTTAACGCTAGCCAGGTCACCTGGCGGGCTAACCAGCAACCACTAACAGGCAGGCTAACCAGCTAGCAATAGCCAGGTCACCCAGGCAGGCTAACCAGCTAGCACTAAGCGTGCAGGCTACTGAGCTATGGTTAACCAGGCAGTCTAACGAGCTTGTACTAAGCAGGCAGGCTAACCAGCTAGCACTAAGCAGGCAGGCTAACCAGCTAGCACCCATAATGTTGCTTGGGTGGTGGCGTGCGCCCTAGCCTCAAGTCGCCGATGATGGAGTGTAATCCGGAGTGATGTCACGGCGATGTCACGGTGATGTCACGGCCATGATTAATCCCCCCACCCCCTCTTCTGGCGCTGACTAATGGGAATGGTTTCAGCCGGTAAAACACATAAAGCAGTGAGCTCAACACCTCTTTCCATTGGGCTTCCTTCTATTTCTCCACACCGCCAACCATTTCTGTGGCTGTCGGCATGCAGCTTTCATGAATAATTGAATCCCAGACGTATCAAGAGAGGGAAATATGTGTTAGGATTTGATCCATTCATGTTCGTGTTGCTCGCCCATTTGGATAATTCCGTTTGTGACAACGCAATTTCCCCGCAGATTTATGATGCACTTACACGCTCCGCACAAACACACACCTCACAACAAATAGTTGGTGTTTTTCCGCTCCGGATGAGCCTCCATAATCCTTGATGACGGACTGACGCACGCGTCAGTCGCAGGGTGAACTCGTGTAGAAACTTCCTGAGCCGCTCCCCTGCTAACCCCAGGCAGCCATTTTGGATGTCTTTAAGAGGAGGATTTCTAAATGAGCAGGTACAGCACACTAAGTGACTGTCATTAGGGGGGCTAGGCCCGGTCTGTCTGAGGGTCATTAGGGGGTAAGACCCGGTCTCTCTGAGGGTCATTAGGGGGGCTAGGCCCGGTCTGTCTGAGGGTCATTTTGGGGGTTAGATCCGGTCTGTCTGAGGGTCATTTTGGGGGGTTAGACCGGGTCTGTCTGAAGGTAATTTGGGGGGTAAGACCTGGTCTGTCTGAGGGTAATTTGGGGGGTTAGACCCGGTTTGTCTGAGGGTAATTTGGAGGGTTAGACCCGGTCTGTCTGAGGGTCATTTCGGGGGTTAGACCCGGTCTGTCTGAGGGTAATTTGGGGGTTAGACCCGGTCTGTCTGAGGGTAATTTGGGGGGTTAGACCCGGTCTGTCTGAGGGTAATTTGGAGGATTAGACCCAGTCTGTCTGAGGGTCATTTGAAGGGTTAGACCCGGTCTGTCTGAAGGTAATTTGGAGAGTTAGACCCGGTTTGTCTAACTGACGGCAATTTGGAGGGTTAGACCCGGTGTGTCCGAAGTGTTTAGCAAAACAGCTGATTGTGGCCCCTGGCCCTTTTCAGCTGTGATTGGCTGACATTTACCTACAGGCGGCCGCAGCTCCTGATTGGTGGATCAATAGGTCAGCGCGGACGATGACGACTGCAGTTAAGCGTCGGATCAAACAGTGTTTATAAGCTGTTTGTGTCTGCGTGCTGCCAGGCCTTTGATTCCATTCATGCGGTGTCAACAGCGCGAATCCGGCACTATACCGCTGTCTTCCAATTCCTTATTTTGACGTTTTATTTCAGTTTTGTCAACAATATTTACACAAGTCATGCACCGTGCAAACACAAATACATTTCAGAGATTCAAAGAGACAGGAAGACCCTTTAAACACAAAAGACAATCATGTGTGAGGGAAATGTGAACCAAAGTTATACGGCGGTAGATAATAAATACAGCACTGCAGGCATCAGAAGTAGTTTATCGTGTTATTATTCCTGTCTCACTCCTTGGCTTTCTTTTCCTTCACAGTGACCTCTACACAGGAAGATCTCTGCTGCTTTGAGTGGGACAAAGTAAAGTCTCCTAAAGAGAGAGCGGGAGAGGGAAATGTTTTAGGATAAATAAACCCCAGAACGTCACCTCGTCACCCTCGTTCCCCGTCAGGACCCTGTGTGTCTGTGTGTGTGTGTGTGTGTGTGTGCGTGCGTGCCTGCCTGCCTGCCTGCTGCCTGCTCTGTCTGCTCTGTCTGTCTGTCTGTCTGTGTCTGTCTGTCTGTGTGTGTGTGTGTGTGTGTGTGTGTGTGTGTGTGTGTGTGTGTGTGTGTGTGTGTGTGTGTGTGTGTGTGTGTGTGTGTGTGTGTGTGTGTGTGTGTGTGTGTGTGTGTGTGTAACAACACACACACACATCATAAGTAGTGAAGTATCGTGTATGGGCATACTAATAGAGTGAAGACATGTAGCCCTACCTTTATACGAGGGTTTAGGTATCAATATATATATATATATATATATATATATATATATATATATATATATATATATATATATATATATATATACTACTTGCTACTCATATTCATAGTGATCTATTTTTATATACTTAATGTGTGTTAAAGAACATAAATGATCCTCCCCATGTCTTGATGAGACACCGCTGTGCCGTGAACAAGATGGTTCCTCTGAAGATGAAGGAGGTAGTCTTTAGTGCGTCGGGTGTGCGTCCCATGTGGAGATGTGCTTCTCTGTAGCTGTTAGTGCAGACCCGGTGAAGGCTCAAAGCTCTCCTCAAGCTGTTCTGAGTCACCTCCTACGACCCGGATCTCACCGCATGCGCTTTTATCTTGAAACACAGCCCTCAGGAGGAAGCAGGATGTTAAATGTCATGCTTTTCAGGAACCTTGCTGCGGAAATCAATGACACACACTAATTAAGCAGCGGTAGTCCGACGTGAGCCCTGTCACCCAGTCATCGCCCTGACATGCTCCTATGAGAGATTCCTCCCCACACTATTTACCAAGAGCCTGGTTAGTTTAGTGTCAGAGCCCTACCCACGGCCTTGGTGTACTGGCCTGGTTAGTTTAGTCTCAGAACAATGGCCTGGTTAGTTTAGTCTCAGAACAATGGCCTGGTTAGTTTAGTCTCAGAACAATGGCCTGGTTAGTTTAGTCTCAGAACAATGGCCTGGTTAGTTTAGTCTCAGAACAATGGCCTGGTTAGTTTAGTCTCAGAACAATGGCATGGTTAGTTTAGTCTCAGAACAATGGCCTGGTTAGTTTAGTCTCAGAACAATGGCCTGGTTAGTTTAGTCTCAGAACAATGGCCTGGTTAGTTTAGTCTCGGAACAATGGCCTGGTTAGTTTAGTCTCAGAACAATGGCCTGGTTAGTTTAGTCTCGGAACAATGGCCTGGTTAGTTTAGTCTCAGAACAATGGCCTGGTTAGTTCAGTCTCAGAACAATGGCCTGGTTAGTTTAGTCTCAGAGTCATTACCTGGTTAGTAGAGTATATATCATCAGTTACTAGTCCTAGCGCAGACCTACTGAGTATTATCAGTTACTAGTTCTACTGCAGGCCTACAGTAGAGTATATATCGCTGTCGTAGAAGTAATGCCTCGAACCAGGCGGTCGCCACCGAGATTTGAAGCTTGTTGATTTTTTATCTCGGTCCCGATCGGAGGAGCTGACAGAACATGAAGCGCCGCCTCCGACCCCACCTCACGGCTCGAACACGCTCACAACTAGTTGGTCCTGTGGGGAGTCGCGTGTACTTAAATTTTTTATCGATATTATGTTGTTTTTTTGTTGTTTTTTAAGCCGTCCAGTGAATGAACAGCGCTCCCTGTCATCAGAGGAGCAGGCGGCCTCTGCACTCGTACTGGGGACGCTTGCTATGCAGGAGAGATGTAGAAAAAGAGAATGACACGGAAAGGTTGGGAGGTGAGCTACGTATTCCAGCTCACCCTGGGGGGGGAGGGACAGAATGGTAATGTACAACTCACAACACTGATGAGAGGGGGAGGGAGGGAGGGAGAGGGAGGGAGGGAGGGAGGGAGGGAGAGAGAGAGGGAGAGAGAGAGAGAGAGGGAGACGGAGAGGGAGAGAGACAGAGAGAGACACAGAGAGAGAGACACAGAAAGAGAGACATTAGAATAAAGGAGGATCTCCCTGGACCCACAGAGCAGGAGTCTGTTTGTATTCTTTCCATAATCTACTCCACCTGCAAGAGACCTTCTGCCTCTCTCTCTCTGCCTCCTCTCTCTCCATCATCTCCCTCCCTCCCTCCCTCCCTCTCTATCTCTCTCAGCTTCCTATGGGGTCCTAGTGTCCTTGAATACGGGGTCCTAGTGTCCTTGACTACGGGGTCCTAGGGTCCCTGACTACGGGGTCCTAGGGTCCCTGACTACGGGGTCCTAGCTGTCCTTGACTACCGGGTCCTCGTGTCCTTGACTCCGGGGTCCTAGTTTCCATGACTACGGAGTCCTAGGGTCCCTGACTACGGGGCCAACCTTAATCTTGCTGGATAATATTACACCTTATAACATTGCTATTATGATATTATTATTTCAATCCTTCTGTGTTCACAGCCTTGTGTTTGCTCCAAAATATTACCTTCCTCGGTGGTAAAACATCTCAGTGTATTTACTGTGTAGCCACCAGTGTGTGGCCGTGATCCGCCGCCACCTCCAGCAGCTCCACACAGCGCTACCCCTCCCTGAGCGCGTCTATCTCACATAACGGCCCCCCTGCGGTGTGGGGTACGAGCTGCCGGAATACGTTAGGAGGTAATCCCCGCCACGTCGTGTTCCGCCTGCCGGAGATTAAAACATGATCCTGCAGTCCTGTCGCCACACCGTGGGCCGCTGAGCCGGGAGGAGGGAGCTCTGCCGCCGCGGCGTCTGTCAGCAACTCGTTTAGTCCGGCACTTTATCACATGGCGAGGCCGTACCTTTACATAAATATTAAAAGCGTCCCATAATTGTTATTCCAGATGCATACATATTCTATGGCCTCCTGTAAGGACTGTGAAAGTGGCCCGCTTCTCTGCGGTGTAATGACCCATGAAGGATCCTCTCCGGCAGCCAACATCTAAATCAAGACCCTGGCTTCTGGCCGGCCTGTAAAACCTGACAGGTGGCATAAGGACGAAACACAGCTGCTGCAGGGAGAGAGGCTGGGTGCTGCTGGCTGTTGTAGGGAGAGAGGCTAGGTGCTGCTGGCTGTTGTAGGGAGAGTGGCTAGGTGCTGTTGGCTGTTGTAGGGAGAGTAGCTAGGTGCTGTTGGCCGTTGTAGGGAGAGTGGCTGGATGCTACTAGGTCTAGGGTGCTACTAGGCTTCAGGCTCAGAGTATGACAAGGCTGAATCCTCTCCTGAACGTTGCATAGAGCACTACGTCGCGGGACTCTGTCCTGAAGGTCTGACGCACAGAGGAACTTGCATCATCGGCTAGAATCTGAAGAAAGGATTTGATTTGCCGTCAGGGACGTCAGTCACTTTAGTAGGTGTAGCTTCTCCCTGACTGAATCGGATTCTTTCAGTCTGTGATCACAGTTTCTCGGTTGTCGATTTCTGGAGTGATGCTCCAGGCGGTGAGCGGCAATGCGGCACTACGCTCAACGTATTCCTGGAGTACGAGGTCCTCGTGTTCCTGGAGACACATGAAGACCTTGGTTGACCTTCCCGTGAGACGGCTGTCTCCATGCTCAGAGAGACATCAGAGGCTCTGCCCCGGCATCTTGTTCAGGAGGACACCGCTTATCTCCTCTGAGTGGGGGATGTGATCTGGAATAAATGTGGCTCTGAAAGAAACAATTTAATGGGCTGCGTTATCTCAAGCCGTTATTGCCCCCACGCGCTATTCTACATAATATTATCTCGCGGTACATTTTTGAAAATGATCGATTGTGTGTTATTGTCGTAATAAACATAATGGTGACGTGTTCAAGTACATTTTAATATAATGTAATTCAACTTGATGTGGATCTAGTAACCTCCCAACGTACCGTGGAACTACACTGAAGTCCTACCCACCCTACCTCTCTGCAGTCCCACTCTAGTCCTAGCTACCCTTCATGCAGTCCTCACGTATTCCTACTGTAGTTCTACTGCAGTTGTACCTACCCCTCCTGTAGTCCTACTGTAGTTCTGCTGTAGCCCCCCCCCCCCCCCCTCGGAGCTCCTCCCCTCTTGAATCTGGTGTTCTTGCTGATGAAGGGGAGACCCCGGCTTGGTGGTGGTGGTGGTCGCTGCACCACCTGGTGACTGCAGTGCTAGGAACAACCCTCGACTCGCCCAGCTGCTGTGCACCGTGGGTGCACAGCAGGGTGCGGAGTGGGTGCACAGCAGGGTGCAGAGTGGGGGCACAGCAGGGTGCATGTAGCGTGGAGGGGTGGGGGAACCGAGGTGGACGGTTGGATGGAGAATGATTTGGTGGTTTGTTAACAGCTGGCATAAATACACCCAGGAGAGGAGGGGGAGGGAAGAGGGGAGGAGGAGGAGGAGGGAGGAGAGGGAGGGGAGGAGGAGAAGGAGGGGAGGAGGGAGGAGAGAAGGAGGGAGGAGGAGGGGAGGAGGAGGAGGGAGGAGGAGAGAAGAGAGGGAGGAGATGAGGAGAGGAGGAGGGGAGGAGAGGAGATGAGGAGGAGTAGGAGGAGGAGGAGAGGAGATGAGGAGGAGGAGGAGAGAAGAGGAGGGGGGAGGGAGGAGAGGGAGGAGAGAAGAGAGGGAGGAGAGGAGGAGATGAGGAGGAGGAGGAGGAGAAGAGGAGAGGAGCAGAGCAGAAGAAAGATGCGGTGACCCCCCCCCCCCTCCAGAGTCTGGTCCTCTCTGCGTCTGAACCAGACTCTGCTCCTCCTCTCTCTCCTCCTCGTCCGTTGGCGTGTTGGGTTCCTCCTGGAGGAGGAGGTGTCTGCTGAGCGACACAGCGGCGCCCTGCTCCCCGCTCCCCTCATAATGAGGCGCGAGTGAGCCGCCTCTCCTGTTCCCGCCGGCTGAGCGAGGAGGAACGTCCGTTGTAGGACAGCACCCGCGCTCCACCTGCGTCAGACACACACCAGGATTAATTTAATCGCCCCGGTAATGAACACAAATGTAAACACCCTTATGACATTCTTTGTATAATTAATATCCTACTTGGAGATGCACTGTTGCACAGCTCATTAATATTTCAGCTCTCCCGCATTCTGAGAGTGTCTGACGTTAAGGAATTCATGAAAAGTGAATCTGGAGCCTCCTCCGAGAAGAGCTCTGCCGACTCAGCGCCGTTTGAATTACAGGCTCCCGCTTCCATCAGCTACACACACTCACTCACACTCACACTCACATACACATTACCAAGCAGACACACACACACACACACACACACACACACACACACAACACACACACACACACACACACACACACACACACACTCAGACTCACACACGTAAATACACACATACACACGTTTACACAAACAAACAGACACACACACAGACACATACGCACACACGTACACATACATATGCACGCTTACACGCACAAACACACACACACACACAAACACACTCACACACGTAAATACACACATACACACGTTTACACAAACAAACAGACACACACACACAGACACATACGCACACACGTACACACACACACACACACACACACACAAACAAACACATGTTTCTTGAGTAGAACTTGAGTACTTGTGTCGTATCTCTTTGTTTAACAAGCACAAGACGTTTAGTGGGTGTTGTTTGTTGTGTGTTGTTCTGTCTCCTTCCTACAAAGATGTCAGAGAGAGAGAGGGGGGCGAGAGACGTTGGATGACCACGGTAGTGTGTGTATGAGGGGGCGGTTGATGGACAAGAGGGGGGGGGGGGGCTGTTGTGGTGGGAGGGGCTTGACCTCCTAACGAGGTCTGTGTACGGTCGTTAGGAGAGGTAATTGATTGTTTATGCACCAATCAGGGATGCCCTTGATGTCTGCTGGTGACATCATTAATCACTCTACGGTTTAATTCTATCCACGACCAGGAGAGGAGGAGGAGGAGAAGGAGGAGGAGACGAGGAGAGGACATAAGGGAAGAGGAAGAGAGGACATAGAGGAGAGGGAGGATATAGGGAAGGGAGGAGGAGGGCCATGAAGGGAGGGAGGCTGGGGGGGAGGGACGTGTGGAGAGCAGGGAGTCCTCCATGTTCTTTCCCTGTCTTTAAACGACATCGTCAAGGACATGATTTTTTATTCATGTCGGAGCTCAGATGAGGCCCCTCTCTCTGGCCCCGCCCCTCTCTATATGACCACGCCCATATCGGGCCACGCCCCTCTGTATAACCACGCCCATATATGGCACGGCCTCTCTGTGGCCACGCCCCTCTCTCTGGCCCCACCCTGACAATCCACCAATGACTGCATGATCAATCCATGTATTAATTACCTGGCTTATATTGGTTTACCTGTGGTGTCCTTAAAGACTGTAGATCTATCCGATTTAAATGTTTATATTTGAGTGTATATATTCACGTCCATCATGCGTAAAAAAATACTGCAGTTAATCCTTAATACTATGGTTAATTAGGTTTTATTAGTCCTTAGTAGGATGACAACTAGGTCCTATAGTCCTTAGTACTATGGTTAACCAGGTCCCTATAGTCCTTAGTAGTTTGACAACTAGGTCCTATAGTCCTTAGTACTGGTTAACCAGGTCCTATAATCCTTAGTAGTTTGACAACTAGGTCCTATAGTCCTTAGTACTATGGTTAACCAGGCCCTATAGTCCTTAGTAGTTTGATAACCAGGTCCTATAATCCTTAGTACTATGGTTAACCAGGTCCTATAGTCCTTAGCAGTGTGAGAACCAGGTCCTATATGGCTAACTAGGTTCTATAATCCTGTATGAAGCCTAGGAGCTCCAGTACATCATGGACCACTGTACCAGCAGATGTCTATCAGATGCGATGCATCCGTTTGTCTCCAGCTCTGCAGGAGCTCTGGTCACTCGTGTGTGAAGGATGAATCAGCACTAGAAGAGTTTCTGGGGGAACCGAGGCTGACGTAGATCTCCGGTCGACGCCCTACTTTAACTGGTCGTATTTATGACATATGTGCTGCGATCCCCACACATTATGTTGGGATATGTAGTTTTAATATGTAGTATTTTAGCATTAGTACCAGACACATCCTTCTATTAACACTGCTCTGCTGCCTCTCGAGTATTTTGCAATTAATCAAATGAAGGAAACACACACACACACACACACACACACACACGCACACACACACACACGCACACACAGTAGTCCTTGGTAATCTTCCTGTCAGCCTCAGCCTTTATAGTTTCCAACTCAAACGTTGTTTGACATGTCAGGCCCGGGCATGCCTCTCTCTCTCTCTCTCTCTCTCTCTCTCTCTCTCTCTCTCTCTCTCTCTCTCTCTCTCTCTCTCTCTCTCTGTCTGTCTCTCTCTCTCTCTCTCTCTCTCTCTCTCTCTCTCTCTCTCTCTCTCTCTCTCTCTCTCTCTCCCTCTCATTCTCTATCTGCCTGTCTGTCTGTCTGTCTGTCTGTCTGTCTGTCTGTCTGTCTGTCTGTCTGTCTGTCTGTCTCTACTCTGTCTCTCTCTCTCTCTCTGTCTCTCTCTCTCTCTCTCTCTCTCTCTCTCTGTCTCTCTCTCTGTCTCTCTCTCTCTCTCTCTCTCTCTCTCTCTCTCTCTCTCTCTCTCTCTCTCTCTCTCTCTCTCTCTCTCTCTCTCTCTCTCTCTCTCTCTCGGTATGTATCTCTCTCTCATTGTCGCTGTCTTTCTCTTATTCTCTCTCTGTCTTACTCTCTCTCTCTATTTCTCTCTCTATATACTATATCTATCTGTCCTCTCACTCGCTGACTCTCTCTCTCTCTCACTTTGTCTCACTCTCGCCCCCTAACCCTTTCTCTCTCTCTCTATGACTCTCTCTCGCCCTCTCTGAGTGATCATTTTGTGCAGGATATCTAATTCCAAGGCTTTGTTAGAAAGTGAGTGTGTGTGTGTGTGTGTGTGTGTGTGTGTGTGTGTGTGTGTGTGTGTGTGTGTGTGTGTGTGTGTGTGTGTGTGTGTGTGTGTGTGTGTGTGTGTGTGTGTGTGTGTGTGTGCGCGTGCCTGCTTGCCTGCCTGCGTGCGTGGGTGTGTGCCTGCCTGTGTTTGTCGGTGCGTGTGTGTGTGCACCTTAAGTGCACGTACAAAGTGCCCATTCCCCCGGTTGAGAACAGGAGAATGAAGTGAGATTTAGGAAACTACGATTGGCTGTTAGGTCCTCTGGTAACAGAACAACCATGACTTTATTGTTCTTTTCATGGTTACAGAAGGACAATAACTTGATCGTTCTCGTCATGGTAACAGTACAATAATAACTTTATTGTTATTTTCATGGTCTTCATGGTAAAAGTAGAGTACTAAAATACTGCAAATTATTGCTATATGCACTAAAAACTACAGTACTCATACAGCCGCTATAGTACTAACAGGACTGCTATAGTACTGAACAGTAATATATGAAGTAACATTACTTAGGGTGCTCTTCTCTCCACAGTGGCCTGATTAATTATATTCCATCCATTACTGCCAGGGTTTAACCTCCAAACTGAAAGAAGTTTGGTAATTGAATGAGGACGGTTGTCAGCAACGACCTCTAGACCGGATTATAGAAGGACCTTCCTCTTCAAAGCCGTCCGCTGGTCCGTCTCGTCCGCTGGGGCACAGCCTCTCTCTGCTGTTGTGCAGTAGAGGCTGTTCCTCTCTGCTGTTGTGCAGT
>OLKM01000439.1:248614-261114 GCA_900291075.1 Melanogrammus aeglefinus
AGAGGTGGAGAGAGAGAGGGAGAGAGGGAGAGAGAGAGGGAGAGAGAGAGAGAGAGAGAGAGAGGGAGAGAGAGAGAGAGAGAGAGAGAGAGAGGGAGGGAGAGAGAGAGAGAGAGAGAGAGAGAGAGAGAGAGAGAGAGAGAGAGAGGGGGGGGGAGAGAGATGGAGAAAGGGGGATGGAGAAAAAGAGAGAGGGAAGAAGTGGTACAGGTAAAAGAGTTGTTTGTTTTATTTCAGCGCCTCCTTGTCATCCCAGAGGAGCGATGGAGAGAATATTCATCTCGACCTCGACCGGAGGGAGAGAAGGAGAGAGTGTGAAATAACGAGTCTACAGTCAGACGGAAACAAATGAAGGGGGAGGCAGGAAAGCGAGGTTCTCTTGTTTATTCAGAGCGACAGATGTCTCACCATACATATTCATCTCCACCAAATCCCTCTCCTATCCAGGCCGCCTAATTGGCTGCTTAAAAAGGACAGACAGACAGACAGACAGACCCACACTCACCCTCACCAACACCTAAACACATGCATTTGTTACCTCTGCAGTCTGTTCAACTTTTTACTCTCTCTTGATCCATACTCTCTCTCTCTCTCTCTCTCTCTCTCTCTCTCTCTCTCTCTCTCTCTCTCTCTCTCTCTCTCGCTCCTTCTCTCTCTCTCTCTCTCTCCCTCTCTCTCTCTCTCTCTCTCTCTCTCTCTCTCTCTCTCTCTCTCTCTCTCTCTCTCTCTCTCTTCTCTCTCTCTCTCTCCCCTCTCTCTCTCTCTCTCTCTCTCTCTCTCTCTTCTCTCTCTCTCTCTCTCTCTCTCCTCTCTCCTCTCTCTCTCTCTCTCTCTCTCTCTCTCTCTCTCTCTCTCCTCTCTCTCTCTCTCTCTCTCTCTCTCTCTCTCTCTCTCTCTCTCTCTCTCTCTCCATACTCTCTCAAATTCAAATTCAAATTCAAAAAATCTTTATTGGCATGACTATTGGTAAGCCAAACAGTGTTGCCAAAGCATTACAGTATTACAAATAGAACGTCAGAACAATGTGTACAGATATATATATATACATATAGAATTAATAGTAAAAAAAAAGAAAAAAAGAATGTCATTCAATTAATTAAACGAAAAGCTAAAAAAACGAATAAAAAAAGAATGTCATTCAATTAATTAAACGAAAAGCTACATAAAACGCATTATAGGTTACTAATAATCAGTAATTAATTAAAAAGTGAGGCCTGGTGTAGAATGTCATCCTCTCATTTTGTGGCAAGCTGAAATAAACTGTCCTGCGAGGACAGAGCTCTCTTTTCTCTCTCCCATTAATATTTGTAGTTGGTCTACATGGGAGTTTATAAAATGTGGGTGTTTTTGGCCGAATTGGCCGCAATATCGTTCTCTTTCTCTCGCTCTTTTCTAGGGTTAGCTAACTGTTGACAGCTGATATCTTTAGTTTGCTGGTTCATCCCAGCCACTGAGCATCAGAGTGGCGGTTTCTGATGTTCTGTTGTTCTTCTGATCCTCACATAACCACACATCGTCTGACCCACACATAACATACTACTGATCTTTGTAGGATTCATCAGATGCTTATCCACGAAGCCACTGGTGGCTAGGAGACATCTAGGCCCGCCGGTAGAGTGTGTGTGGACCGTGGGAATTGAAAGAAGTTAAACACACTAAGACTAAGACCTAACGCAGAATGAACTTCAATACATGGGATATACCAGTGTGTGTGTGTGTGTGTGTGTGTGTGTGTGTGTGTGTGTGTGTGTGTGTGTGTGTGTGTGTGTGTGTGTGTGTGTGTGTGTGTGTGTGTTTGTGTGCGCGTGTGGATGCATGTGTGTTTGCATGTAAGAATGAAAGTCTTTGTCAGCTCACTGTGCTGAAGATGGGGAATGTGAATCTCCATTATCCTTCCCACACACACACACACACACACACACACACACACACACACACACACACACACACACACACACACACACACACACACACACACACACACACACACACACACACACTCACACACGCACAAGTACACACATAAGCATGTGGTTCTATCATTCATAACCCTAGGGGTCGTGGCTTGGCGATAGAGGGGTGTGGTCAGGTTTTGAGGGGGGAATCGTCATGAAAACAGCGCAGGAAAGTCCTGTGTGTTTAAACTGTTCCACATGGACTCAGTATGCCCCCCCCCTCCCCTTTACACAGCAAGGGTCCCGCTCCGGGCTAGGGAAGGAAACCGTTGTGCATTCTGGGAGATGGTGTGTGTGGGTGAGGGGGAGGGGTCTGTTATGGAAAAGCTGACAGGATGGTGGGAGAGAGAGAGAGAGAGAGAGAGAAGGGGGAGGAGGGAGAGAGAAGTGGAAGCCTGTCCAAACATTTGAGCAAGGCCTCCTGGAACACTTTAAATCTGCTTTTAACTTTGTGACTTAAGAGCGTCTCACACTGGGGGGAGAGAGAGAGAGAGAGAGAGAGAAACCGAGAGAGAGACTGAGAGGAAAACCCAGAGAGAGAGAGAGAGAGAGACTAAGAGAGAGGGTAAAGAGAAGTAGAACAGAAGGATATATAACCGAAGGAAAGAGCAACAGGAGAAATGGTGAGTATCGGTATGGACTCTGCTAGTATCTGGTCTGGTCTGTAGTGGACTCTGCTAGTATCTGTAGTGGACTCTGCTAGTATCTGTAGTGGACTCTGCTAGTATCTGTAGTGGACTCTGCTAGTATCTGTAGTGGACTCTGCTAGTATCTGTAGTGGACTCTGCTAGTATCTGGTCTCTGGTCTGTAGTGGACTCTGCTAGTATCTGTAGTGGACTCTGCTAGTATCTGTAGTGGACTCTGCTAGTATCTGTAGTGGACTCTGCTAGTATCTGGTCTGGTCTGTAGTGGACTCTGCTAGTATCTGTAGTGGACTCTGCTAGTATCTGTAGTGGACTCTGCTAGTATCTGTAGTGGACTCTGCTAGTATCTGTAGTGGACTCTGCTAGTATCTGGTCTCTGGTCTGTTGTGGACTCTGCTAGTATCTGGTCTCTGGTCTGTTGTGGACTCTGCTAGTATCTGTAGTGGACTCTGCTAGCATCTGGTCTGGTCTGGGGGGGAGGGGTTAAAATGAAAGGTCACGTCAAAGTATTTCCTGTTCTTCTCAACCAAGGTGTTCATAACATCCACGTCCTCTTTGATTTGAATCTGGACTCTCCCAGAGAGAGAGAGAGAGAGAGAGGAGAGAGAGAGAGAGGGAGAGGGAGAGGGAGAGAGAGAGAGAGAGAGAGAGAGAGAGAGAGAGAGAGAGAGAGAGAGAGAGAGAGAGAGAGAGAGAGAGAGAGAGCTATGGGCCAGCTGCTGTATCACCATGAAAGAATTAGAGTTCAATTGCGCACAACCCTCTGGGGCTGTGTGTGTATGTGTATGTGTGTGTGCGTGTGCGTGTGTGTGTGTGTGTGTGTGTGTGTGTGTGTGTGTGTGTGTGTGTGTGTGTGTGTGTGTGTGTGTGTGTGTGTGTGTGTGTGTGTGTGTGTGTTTGTGTGTGTGTTTGTGGGGGTAGTATTTATATATAGACTGAAGGAGGTGGCTGTGGACAGTCCCTGCTCCCGCTGTAGTCTGTTTGTCTGTATGCCTGTCTGCCTGCCTTCATGTATGTCTGTCTGTCTCCCTGTACCATAGCTTAACCCTACAGACTTCGACTTATACTAAAACAAATCTTCAAATCAGCTATTCGTCAACAACAGCACGTGACTCGCTTTTGACCCTTTGATCCAGAGCATTTCCTGTCTTTAGGGTAGGTAGGGGTCAGGGGTCATCTCTCTCAAGGACACCGGACACCGGACTGTGGTTATTGGGGTTCAAACCCAGAACCTGCTGACTCGGATTCAATCTCATTCAGCCCTCATAGGACCAGCATTGAGACGTAGAATGAGATGATATCAGTGCTCAGATTAGGATACAAACACACTAAGTATGTGGTCAGACCACACACATACTATCTCATGTGTGTGTGTGTGTGTGTGTGTGTGTGTGTGTGTGTGTGTGTGTGTGTGTGTGTGTGTGTGTGTGTGTGTCCAAATATAACTTTCAGCTGTTACCGCGCTCGCCGCACAGTCTCTGTATGCCCCGTGTCACGTGACTCCTCAGGGGAACCAACCAGAATAGAGAGGGGGAGAGATAGACAGAGAGACAGTCAGAGAAAAAGAGGGAGAGGGTGAGATATAGTCAGATAGAAGGAGAGACAGTCAGGAAGAGAGCTAGAGAGAGGGAGAGAGAGACAGTCAGAGAAAGAGAGAGGGGGGGGAGAGACCATCAGAGAGAGAGTGGGAGAGACAGTCAGAGAAAGAGAGAGAGAGAGACTTTCCATGACAAGACATAAAACACAGTCCCTAGACTCCTCTGAGGGGATCTGGAGATAGGAGAGCGGTCCCTGGTCCTCGGCTTTAAGACATTTATCTAATTTCTCTACAGGAAGTGCATCTCTCCCTATTCCTGTTTCAAATGCCAGAGATAATTATTAAGTACCCTGCTTTCACCGGCTTCACCACGCTCGTACTGCGACACCCCTCTCTCTCTCTCTCTCTCTCTCTCTCTCTCTCTCTCTCTCTCTCTCTCTCTCTCTCTCTCTCTCTCTCTCTCTCTCTCTCTCTCTCTCTCTCCTTCTCAGCATTATGCTTCTCAAACAGCTTGTGTCGGACTGAGGATCTAGCTCGATACTACCGCTGATGCTAACCTAATCTGATGCTGGTTCTAATACTAATGGTGCAGCTAACGCTGCTAGACTGTTCTGCATGGGGCCTTTCTTGATGCTAATGCTACTGCTACTTCCACTGCAACTTGCTGCATCATTAGTTAGACTGATGGTCTACCGAAAACGCTAATTGTGAAGCTCCTGCCAGCACCCTGTTTTACAGATGACCAAACTTGATGATACTGCTAATGCTACTGTTGCAGCTATTGGTGATAGACTAAGCTTTTTCCATCCTCGACATGACCTTAATTGATGCTACCGCTAATGTTAATGCTAGCGCTACAGACTGGGTGTTGTACAGATGGTCAAGGCTGGATTCCAACCGGATTCCAACTGAGTCATCTCGGTCCCTGCCTGAATCTCCAGGTCTGTCCCAGAACGGCAGGCTGCTGGTCCGAACTGCTTAAGCTGCTTGGGTTCTGATGATACAGCTAGCGCTACTGCTAGTGCTACTGCTAGTGCTACAGCTAGTGCTACAGCTAGTGCTACAGCTAGTGCTACTGCTAGTGCTACTGCTAGTGCTACAGCTAGTGCTACTGCTAGTGCTACTGCTAGTGCTACAGCAAGTGCTACAGCTAGTGTTACTGCTAGTGCTACTGCTAGTGCTACAGCTAGTGCTACTGCTAGTGCTACTGCTAGTGCTACAGCTAGTGCTACAGCTAGTGCTACTGCTAGTGCTACTGCTAGTGCTACTGCTAGTGCTACTGCTAGTGCTACTGCTAGTGCTACAGCTAGTGCTACAGCTAGTGCTACTGCTAGTGCTACTGCTAGTGCTACAGCTAGTGCTACAGCTAGTGCTACTGCTAGTGCTACTGCTAGTGCTACAGCTAGTGCTACAGCTAGTGCTACAGCTAGTACTAGATCTGCAACTAGTGCTACAGCTGATGCTACAGCAAGTGCTACTGCTATTGGTACAGCTAGTGCTACAGCTAGACATTCTGCTTTGTTCAACAAAACAATGGATGCACAGTGTGTACGTGTGTGCGTGTGTGAGAGCGTGTGTGTGTGGGTGTGTGTGCGTGCATGTGTGTGTGTGTGTGGGTGTGCGTGCATGCGTGTGTGTGTGTGTGTGTGTGTGGTGTGTGTGTGTGTGTGTGTGTGTGTGCGTGTGTGTGTGTGTGTGTGTGTGTGTGTGTGTGTGTGTGTGTGGGCGTGGGTGTGGGTGCGGGTGTGTGTGTGTGCGTGCGTGCATGCATGCGTGTGTGTGTGTGTGTGCAGAAGGGGGTTGGTCCATGAAGGTGGTGGAGGCATCATGCAGCGATGTGATAAATCACTTGTGTCAAAGCGACTGACCCTTCACTTGAGTCAAAATGTGCAGCTGTCACCAAATAATTACTATTGTTTGTAAGCAATCATTTTTTTTCACCTCGGAGGTGGCAATTACAACCAAGTGGTTCAAAACAGAAGTCAGATAATGCCCAGGAGAGGTGTTGAGTCAGGAGTTGTGTGGTTTAGAGCAGCTTTTCCTGGACAACGCTCAACACTATGAACGCTCTGAACAAAGAACACTGAGCACTCTAGACACTCTAAACACTCTGAACACTATGAGCACTGTGAGCACTCTGAGCACTCTAAACACTCTGACCACTCTGAGCACTGTGAGCACTGTGAGCACTCTAAACACTCTGAACCTTTAGAATTCCGGATAGTTTGGTCTTCCCCGTGCTGGATTTGGAGTTTTCTGAGGGTCTTCCGGTCGGTCGGCTCTTACGGACACACTGGGGTTGTATTTTGGTCCAGATATGAGAGTGTAGAGAACCTGTTGGCTACCTGGTTGGCCCGGCGAATGGGAGGAGAGAAAGGGGTGAGTGACTGCTGCCTCTTTAGTTCAGGATGAAGACACCAACGAGTGGATGACTCGCATCCGGTCCTACCGTCACCACGGTAACGGGTACCCAGGGGCCAGGCAGGCCACCTGCTACTCCAGTTAGTTTTTCGTTGAAGGCAAGTCTGACTGGCTGATGAAGAGATGTCTCCCCTGTCATTGGTTCATATTTCATTCATAAGCTGTCACTCCAAGTTGGCAGGAATGACCCAAACTCTAACCCTAATGACCGGAAATAACGAGATGCCAAGATGAACCGAGAGGAGGAGTGGGGAGGAGAGGAGAGGAGGGGAGGGGAGGGGAGAGGAGGGGAGAGGAGGGGAGGGAAGAGGGAGAGGAGGAGAGGAGGAGGGAGAGGAGAGGAAGAGGAGAGGGACAGGAGAGGAGGAGGAGAGGAGGGAGAGGAGAGGAGGAGAGGAGAGGAGAGGAGAGGAGAGAGAGGAGAGGAGAGGAGAGGAGAGGAGAGGAGAGGAGAAGAGGAGAGGGGAGGAGAGGAAGGGGGGAGGAGAGGGAGGAGGAGAGGAGGGGAGGGGAGGAGGGGAGGGGAGGAGAGGAGAGGAGGAGGGGAGGAGAGGAGAGGAGGGGAGGGAAGAGGAGGGGAGGAGAGGAGAGGAGGAGGCGGTGGTCCGGTGGTTCGGACTCAGAGCATCTTAATCACAGCGGAATGTCACTCCCAGAACACTCTCTCTCTCTCTCTCTCTCTCTCTCTCTCTCTCTCTCTCTCTCTCTCTCTCTCTCTCTCTCTCTCTCTCTCTCTCTCTCTCTCTCTCTCTCTCTCTCTCTCTCTCTCTCTCTCTCTCTCTCTCTCTCTCTCTCTCTCTCTTCTCTCTCTCTCTCTCTGTCTCTCTCTCTCTCTCTCCATTCCTCCCTCTCACTCTCTTCTATCTCCCTCTTTCCAGCGTGTTAATTAAACTTGCTGATTATGTGATATTTCCCTACAGAGAAGCCTAACTCAAACCGCTTCCTCCTTTAACAGGTCACATTACAACATCCTGTGTATCCCTCAGCAAAACAAACATTCAGATCTACCACTCAGACAAACCAAACCAAACACACAAACCAGAGAGAAAGGCTTGTCTGTGTGTGTGTGTGTGTGTGTGTGTGTGTGTGTGTGTGTGTGTGTGTGTGTGTGTGTGTGTGTGTGTGTGTGTGTGTGTGTGTGTGTGTGTGTGTGTGTGTGTGTGTGTGTGTGTGTGTGTGTGTGTGTGTGTCTTGAGTCGGATAAAGGTTTGCCAGATTGAATAGTCTCAGTAGACGGCCTGGATGAGGTTATCAGGCTGGGTTCTGACGGGAGTAAAGAGGGACAGCACCTCAGAGTAGAGCAGGGACTTTAGGATCCACTCAACCTGTGATTGCCTCTAAAACCTGCGTCGGAGCTAGCAGCTTGTATCAGCTGTTATGGTCCGATACTATGATTGGTTTATTCATTAGAACTGCTGGAAGGTTAGAAGGTGGTTACGTTCAGGTGGAAACAACAGCCATCAATGCACAAGCGTAGGTAGAGGTGTGAATCCTAATGTTTATTATGTTGTAGGTGTGTAATAGTGATAAGAGGGTATTATAATTGGTTATCGCCGCACTAGACCTTTTTGCAGCTCCTCAGGTATGCGTTGAATCCTCTGGTTCTCAGCCTCACCTGAAGTCAGATAAAGAGTCTGGGAAAGACTTGATGATGAATGATGAATGAGATGGTGATGAAGAGTGGAGCACTCAGCACATGAAGTGGGTTTGGTTATAGAGTGGGAGGGGACCAGGACGAGAAGGAGGTGAGAGGGGAAAGAGGAGGAGGAGAGGAGGAGAGGAGGAGAGGAGGAGAGGAGGAGGAGGTGAGAGAGGAAAGAGGAGGAGGAGAGGAGGAGGAGGAGGAGAGGAGGAGGAGGAGAGGAGGAGAGGAGGAGGTGAGAGGGGAAAGAGGAGGAGAGGAGGAGGAGGAGGAGGAGGAGGAGGAGGAGGAGGAGGAGGAGAAGGAGGAGGAGGAGGAGGAAGTGAGGAGGAGAAGGGAAGAGGGTTGAGGGGAAAGAGGGAGAGGAGGGTAGGTGAGGAGGAAGGGGGACGAGGGGGAAGACGGGCGAGGAGATGGGGGGGGCTTGTAACTATAACAATTCTATTGTTACTTTTGTTCTCAAAACTATTGTTGTAAATATGTCATCATAACTCATCATCGATCCCTCACTGTGGTTTAGGGCTGAACTGTTGTTATCCTCTCAGCCCAAGAGCAGCGCGAGGTCTACCCGGCCTCCCTGGGTCGTGGTCCTGGGCTTTCGCGCGTTGCCTCAGGTTGCATCAGGTCCGGCCCTGTCTGGTCAGAGTGCAGACCCTCCACTAGAAAGCAGTTGCACCAGATATTGTGTCTCGCACGATGGATTCAGCCTCCTGTTGTGTCCGACTCATAAGATCAATAAGGGTTTTCAGTTGACGGTCTTCTGGCCGTCAGAATGAGGATGTGAGTGTGTGAGCTTGGTTGGTTGTGGTTTGTGTTTCAGCTGCCCCTGCCACGCTGAGATTCTGTTTGTTGTTCACCGTTATTCTCCCCTCTGATAGTGACTCAACACATCAGTGTTGTGTTGTTGTGTTATTGTGTTGTTGTGTTGGTGCGTCTGTGTTGTTGGTTGTTGTGTTCCTGTGACGATGTGTTCTGTCCTCGTCGTGTCGTCGTGGCGTTGTGTCGTTATGTTGTCGTTATGTTGTCGTTGTGTTGTTACGTCATTGTTGGTTTCAGCAACGGAGCTGTGAGACTGTTGGCTGCTCACCCTACAGACTGTCTCTCTGCTCACCCTACAGACTGTCTCTCTCCTCTCCCTACCGACTGTCTCTCTGAGCATTGGCTGCTCTCCCTGCAGACTCTCTCCCTACAGCCTGTCTCTCTGCTCTCCCTACAGACTGTCTCTCTGCTCTCCCTACAGACTGTCTCTCTGCTCTCCCTACAGCCTGTCTCTCTGCTCTCCCTACAGACTGTCTTTCTGCTCTCCCTACAGACTGTCTCTCTGCTCTCCCTACAGACTGTCTTTCTGCTCTCCCTACAGACTGTCTCTCTGAGCATTGGCTGCTCTCCCTACAGACTCTCTCCCTACAGACTGTCTCTCTGCTCTCCCTACAGGCTGTCTATCTGTTCTCCCTACAGACTGTCTCTCTGCTCTCCCCACAGACTGTCTATCTGCTCTCCCCACAGACTGTCTATCTGCTCTCCCTACGGACTGTCTCTCTGCTCTCCCTACAAACTGCCTCTCTGCTCTCCCTACAGACTGTCTCTCTGAGCCTTGGCTGCTCTCCCTACAGACTGCCTCTCTGCTCTCCCTACAGACTGTCTCTCCGACTGTTGGCTGACGTGATAATTAGGCCGATACTGGAGCTGCTTCCTGCTTCTCCACGGCCGACAGAACGCTCGTAAACATTTAGCCGCCGCCGCCAAGGCCTGGCAGGCGGCCATCTTGGTGCCGGCGGTGTATTTAGGGGGCAGGGCGGAAGTTACCGTTGGCAACAGCCAGGCCCAGCCCACGCCACCAAAGCACATGTTGTCTATAACGGGCCCAATGGAACGGAGCCTCCTTATTTGGCAGGAGAACTGACCAATGACATGGCTGGACGCTGGCGGGAGCCTATGGAGGGAGCTGGCTCGGAGCGGCAGTGACAGACGACGCTAATAGCTGCTGTATTATTCTGTTTACAGAGGGAGAGAGCGAGGACAGACAGGGGGGGAGGTCACAGGATGAATCACCACGCCCCGGGTTCGCTGCTCTGTCCTCCCGCCAGGAAAAGCCCAGAACGGGGACAAAACGAGAAAGTGAAAAATCATAGGTTTTTTTTAATGTAGATGTTCGGTTTGTGAGCGTTCATCCCCAACGCAGTGAAGTGCCTTCATGGTGCTGGAGACACACTGGAGAACACTCCAACGCTCAGCCCGTATATTCAGGTTAATAAACATTACAAACAAATCAAATTTCACTTGTGATAAAGTGTGAGGAAGGGAAGGATGCAATTCGTGCCGAGGAAATGAAAATGAAAACAAGCCATAAAGATGAATTTATTGAACCTGACTGTTTTTCTTTATGGGCTAGCTGTTGAATACTGCGCAGCAATGATGATCTGTAATACCTGTAATCCATATCCGTAATCCAAACCAGGTAATCTGTAATACCAGGTGATCTGTAATCCAGACCAGACCAGATGGTCTGTTATACCAGATGGTCTGTAATACCTGTAATCCATATCTGTAATCCAAACAAGATGATCCGTAATCCAAACCAAACTATCTGTAATACCAGATGATTTGTAACTCACACTAGATGGTCTGTACTCCGTACCAGGTGCACACTGTGATGTGGATTGTAATAAACAGCACCCTGGTGTGTATCGGATTCTACAGCAGACTGCGACCTGTATTGTAATAAACAGCGTACTGTGATGTGTATTGGATCATACAGCACACACTGCCATGTGTGTTTTCATCTGCGGTCGGCAAACAGAATGATTAACATTCCCGCTGGGAATCAAACGCTCTGCGAGCAAATAGGTGGGAGGTGTTTCCTGGTGTCAGCGTCGCGGGGGGGGGGGGGGGGCGTCGGCTGCTCCGCGTGATCCAGACCCCCCCGCAGTGTGCCAGCTGGACGTCTCAAACACACTTCATCTCTCCTCGTGGCTCCCGGCATTACGCTAGAATCCGCCGGTACAGGGCGTGGGATCTCCTCATCGCGGCTGACCGGCCGCCCGCTCTGGTTCCGGTTCTGGCCGGCTGTCTCCTGCCGTTAGTTCCACTTAGCGGGGAGTGAGTGCAGCTGTCGGGCCGGCGGCCGGGGGGCGTCACGGCGTGCGCTCAAACCAAGCGCGGGGCCGTAAATTGTATTTTGCGGCGAGTTATTGGGCCATTATGGCGGGGGCTTTGAGTGAACAAAGCCTTCCTTCCACTCACTCAGCGGCACAATTAAAACGGCCATTAATCCAGATATCAGCATATCTCCGGTTCGGACCGGCGTAATGCAGACACTAAGTGCTTATGAACCCATGGATCAAAGTGATCACCCACCAAACGCCAACCCGACGGGCCGAGTGAGGGCCACTCCAGGTGGAGGGCGGCTCCTTCTCCTCCTCCTCAGAACCATCATGTCTCCTGGTTCTCAAGTCTCCTACTCCCCACATTTAGGGGGTTCATAGGGTTCATAGGGTTCTCTCTTATATTGCCCAGGTCCTGTCTCTCCTATATTACCCAGGTCCTGTCTCTCCTATATTACCCAGGTTCTGTCTCTCCTATATTACCCAGGTTGTCTCTCCCCCTATATATCCCAGGTCCTTTGTCTCTCCCCCTATATAACCCTGATCCTGTCTCCCCCCCTATTTAACCCAGGTCCTGTCTCTCCCCCTAGATAACCCAGGTTCTGTCTCCCCCTTTATAACCCGGATCCTTCTCCCTATGTAACTGGGTCTGTCTCTGTGTCCCCCCCCCAGATGACCCAGGACCAGTGCTCTCATAGGAACACGCTGCAGAGCTCGGAGAAGGCCCAGGTCTACAAGGTGGGCATCTACGGCTGGAGGAAGCGCTGCCTGTACCTGTTTGTCCTGCTGCTCATGCTGCTCATCCTGGTGAACCTGGCCCTCACCATCTGGATCCTCAAGGTCATGAGCTTCACCATCGTGAGTCCTCACACACGCGCGCACACGCACACACGTGACGCACGCACACACACGAGCACGAGAACCCGCGCTCTCTCTCTCTCGCTCGCTCGTTCGCTCACTCACTCACACACACGAGTACATAAACCTATTCTCACACAGACGAACAACACAGTAGAAGATATACACACACACACACACTCTTTGTAAAAGCACAGTAAACAGATACACACACACTCTCTTTGTAAAGCACAGTAACAGATAGATGCACAGTTCTTTGTAAAGCACAGTAACAGACAGACGGACTCTCTTTGTAAAGCACAGTAAGAGACAGACGGACTCTCTTTGTAAAGCACAGT
>OLKM01000439.1:266114-267610 GCA_900291075.1 Melanogrammus aeglefinus
ATTGAAGATCGTATAAATAACCATATTTATACAATATTATTATCATATAAACTGCATATATATCAAAACATTATCGTATAAGCCATATTTATACAATATCATTACCATATGTACTGTAGTTACACAATATTATCATCATATAAAACATATTTGCACAATATCATATCCAACATATTTACACTATCAGTATCATAAACAATATTTAAACAACAACAAAAAGTATCATATATTTACACAATATCAGTCTGATATAAACCATATTTAAACAATAGAAATATATTATTCTAGCCAATAGAACAGTTGTACGATAGCGAATTGAAATGTCCTATTCAAGCCAAAGAGCAAAACAGAGTAGTCCGGTCCGGGCTGTGACTTGGTGTGTGGTTGCCAGATAAGGCTCTGTATTCAGTGATGTATTGGGTTGCCAGATAGGGCTCTATCGTCAGTTCTGTGTGTGGTTGCCGGGATAAAGGCCTTTATTCTGTGATGTATTGGGTTGCCAGATAAGGCTCTTTAGTCAGGGCTGTGTGGGGTTGCCAGATAAGGCTTTCTAGTCAGGCCGGTGTGGGGTTGCCAGATAAGGTACTATATTCAAGGTTGTTGATGGTGCTGTACGGTATTGGACGTATGGAGCTGGGTTGCCAGGTTATTCGAAACAAGGTGTTGGTGCTAGGGGGACTGGGTTACCAGCTAAGTTGATACAAGGTGTTAATGCTAGGGCAACTGGGTTGCCAGGTTATTTGATATAAGCGGTTGGTTGCTCGAGGGACTGGGTTGCCAGGTAAGGTGATATAAAGGGGTTGTGTTGTGATTACAGGAGGAGAGGAGAGTAGATTCGAGATCAATCTGCTGGAATGGAAGCCTCCAGCAATGCACGCACTGCACGCACGCACTGCACGCACGCACTGCACGCACGCACTGCACGCACGCACGCACGCACGCACGCACGCACGCACGCACGCACGCACGCACGCACGCACGAACGCACGCACGCACGCACGCACGCAGGGAACATTAAAGAAAGAAAGACAGACGGCCCAATAAAAGCCTGCGCTGGTTATTGGATATATTTTTCTCATTTCCAATTGTGGGGAACCAGAAGGATGTGTGAGTCCTCTGTCAGTCTGTGGCGCTAAGTAATACGCGGAGGAGGCCGGAATAAATATATGAATATCTGAGCAGGTCCTGTGTGTGTTGGCTTCCCTGTCTGTGCTTTTACTGTGGAGGAGGAGGTGGCAGGATATGACAGGACCGGCTTCTGGGGCTTCAGACTTATAGAGAAGCTACTTCTTGTAACACTGTAGTATAGTACTGTAGTCGGTAGTAGTAATGTGTCTGTACTATAGAAATACTTTATTACTGTAGCTTTACTATAGTAATACTGTAGTACTGTATTTGTACTATATTAATACTGTGATACTTTATCTGGACTATAGTAATACTGTAGAACTGTATCTGTACTATAGAAATACTGTAGTATTTTACCTATAAATTAA
>OLKM01000439.1:277303-282303 GCA_900291075.1 Melanogrammus aeglefinus
GCATGTTGTCACCGCGTCCCGGGAGAGAGACTCAGGAGCTCGGGGAGTCTCCCGGTTCTCCTCGTCTCCACGGGGACCTCAGAACCGGAGGGGGACTCCCGGTTCTGGGCTCCTCGACTCCACAGGGAGCCAGCTTCAAGTGTCGCTCGCTGTGTCTCTCCTCCTTCTCTCGGAGAGGTTCGGAGAGCAGGCTGCGCTCGGCGTAGCAGGTGGACGGTCTCTGCCTTCACTCCAGTACTCTTAATAACCAGACATCTTCTCTAAGGTGTACCTGGCGTCATTTCAGTGGCTGAAGGGTCCAAAGACAGCCTGGGAGCGATTCCTCCCCTCCTCGGGGGACCGCCGGGGGACGTTGAGGAGCTTACTGAAGGTTTCTCAGTTGGAAGCCCTGCGGGGAAGAGTGGATCAGAGCCCACAGGGAGGACGGCGCTGGTGGAGCTGGAGGAGCTGGTGGAGAGCAGAGGGAGTCTAGGAGACCCACCTTACCTGCTTTAAGGGTCAGAGGCTCCTAGTGGACCAGTCTGGACCAGAGAAGGTCTGAGGCTCCTAGTGGTGGACCAGTCTGGACCAGAGAAGGTCTGAGGCTCCTAGTGGTGGACCAGTCTGGACCAGAGAAGGTCTGAGGCTCCTAGTGGTGGACCAGTCTGGACCAGAGAAGGTCTGAGGCTCCTAGTGGACCAGTCTGGACCAGAGAAGGTCTGAGGCTCCTAGTGGACCAGTCTGGACCAGTCAAAGTCTAAAGCTCCTAGATGAGGACTCACCTGACTGGGCAGTCGCTCCTACTGTCATTCTACATAATAATAGCAATTAGACGCATTTGCCTAAAATTGGTTGGCTCGGAGTAAAGAAAATTGTTTTGCCTTGAATGTAGCGCTTTCATGTTGAAAGGCTAAGTGGTTGCTTGATGGCTGGTTAAATTGGGCTGTTTTGTCATTGTGAGACGGTTTTATCACCATGAATGGAGAGAATAACCACTGTGCATCTTCTCTTCATAACAGACCGGCTCGCTTTGTGAAAACAGACCAATCGAAAGCAAGTCTGTTAAAAAGCGACCAATGGAACGCTGGTTTGGCCATCCCGGACATGTTGGGACGTTAACTGTGTTCCCAGAGCATCGCACTAGCAGTGATATAATAGAAGTAGTGCACGCTACGGAATTCATTGTACCAGGAGTCGCTCTTCGTTTCTGCATGCGGTGCGAACATTTCACGACCTTCGTAGAAGGACGATTCAGGGGTGCGGAGATATTTACATATTTATTTAGGCGCTCATTTGAATATTAATTGATCTTCCCGAGGAGGTGCATTGAGAGAGAGTTATGCCTCCTCCAGGCCTGAGGCGGCTTTGGGACGTGACGGTTGGGGCCGGCGTGGGATGAGAGCTGGAGGGAGAGGGGGTCCTCGTCAGGAGCTGATGAGCTGTAGGAGGCTTCCTCCTCCTCCTCCGCCCTTAGCTCCTCCTCTTGACCTCCTAGCTCCTCCTCTCCTCCTCCTGATCACTGTACCCCCTCCTCTTGACCTCCTTGCTCCTCCTTGATCACCCCCACCCCCACTCTCTTTTAGTTCCTAGCTTACATGGCATTATAATAAACACACACACACACGCATGCACATGCACACACACACATACATATACACACGCAAATACACACGGAAACATGCGCACAAATATACACATGCACATAAACACACGCATAGTCACACTTAGACACACACAAACACACACATACACACATGCAAATACATATGCACACATGCACACGCACACATGCGCATGCTCAATGCCAATTACACACACACACGCATGCACATGAGCACACACAAACACACACGTGCACGCAAGCATACAGGAGCTCACAAACATACACACGCATGCACGCCTGCACAAACACATGCACACACAAACACACACACAGGCACCCAGACACGCGCACACACAAACATACACACGGGCACCCAGACACGCGCACACACAAACATACACACGGGCACACAGACACGCGCACACACAAACATACACACGGGCACACAGACACGCGCACACACAAACGTACACACGGGCACACAGACACGCGCACACACAAACGTACACACGGGCACACAGACACGCGCACACACAAACATACACACGGGCACACAGACACGCGCACACACAAACATACACACGCTCGCACGCTCGCATGCGCAAACAAACAAACAAACAAACAAACACACACACTCTCTCTCCCCCTCCTTCTCTGGCCCCACCCCCCCCTGTGTGCATAATGATGTCATGGCGCCAGAGATGAAAGGCTGTGTGTTTAGCCGCCTGGTGGCTAACGGTGCTGCTAACACATGGCTCCTTCCTGTTAGCGCTAATTATAATGAACAGCTCACACTGATTAGCCTAGCCTAGCGTGTCCGATCTGCTGCTGCCAGAGAGCTAATGCTACATTACATGCTAGGTGATTCCTGCAGGACATCACAGAGGAGAGGAGGGAGAGAGGGAGACGAGAGGATGAGGAGAGGAGGAGAGAGGAGAGGAGGAGAGAGGAGAGAGGAGAGGAGGAGAGAGGAGAGGAGAGGAGAGGAGAAGGAGACGAGAGGATGAGGAGAGGAGGAGAGAGGAGAGAGGATGGGGAGGGGAGTATGAATGAGGAGGGGTAAGAGGAGCGATGGGGAGGGATATAATGAAAGGTGGAAGGAGGGTCAGAAGGGGTGTGGGGGGAGGAGGAGAGTGAGCAATAAACACATTAAGTGAGATTGCAGGAGAGATAGTTCTCCACCGTCCTGTCTCTTTCCTCCTCTTCTCTCCTCTCTCCTTTCATATCATCTATGTTGCTCTCCTCTCCTCTCTCCTCTCCTCTCTCCTCTCCTCTCTCCTCTTCTCCTCTCCTCTTCTCCTCTTTCTTCCCGTCTCCTCTTCTCCTCTTCCTCTTCCCGTCTCCTCCTCCTCTTCCTCTTCCCGGCTCCTCCTCCTCTTCCTCTTCCCGTCTCCTCCTCCTCTCTCCTCTTGGATAGCATAGATGTATATATTTGGTGTATAAATGGAGACAGAGAGGAGGAACAGAGACAGAGAGGAGGAACAGAGAGGAGGAGGAACAGAGAGAGAGAGAGAGAGAGAGAGAGAGAGAGAGAGAGAGAGAGAGAGAAACACAGAGAGAGGAGAGAGAGAGAGAGAGAGAGGAGGAACACACACAGAGAGGGAGGAGGAACAGAGAGAGGAACAGAGAGGAGAGACAGACAGACAAAGAGAGGAGAAACAGAGAGACAGTCAAAGAGAGGAGTAACAGAGAGACAGTCAAAGAGAGGAGTAACAGAGAGACAGTCAAAGAGAGGAGGAACAGGGGAGAGACAGACAGACAAAGAGAGGAGAAACAGAGAGACAGTCAAAGAGAGGAGGAACAGAGAGACAGTCAAAGAGAGGAGGAACAGAGGAGAGACAGACAGCAAAGAGAGGAGGAACAGAGGAGAGACAGAGAGAGGAGGAACAGAGAGACAGTCAAAGAGAGGAGGAACAGAGAGACAGTCAAAGAGAGGAGAAAGAGGATAGAGAGAGGACAGAGAGAGTAAGAATAAAGAGAGGAAAAGCAGTGAGTAGATGCCACCGAATAGATGCCACAAGGCTTAAACTGCTGCTGCTCCGACAATTTTTACACTATCTAGACACAGCATCAAAATGTTGCGCGTCTTCTACTGTCACTCACATTTAAATATCTAAGAGATTTGATCTATTGTCTCTAAACATAAGCAGTTTCAGAGTCATGGTCCCCAAACACGTACAGTGCATTGTTGAATGTTAAGAATTCAACATTTTGTTGAAACAAATGTGGATATTTGTAGAGATGTAGACTGCAGAATACAGAGCTGGCAGAGTTCCTCGAGTACTCTCCTCTTCTTTTTGTACCACTACGTCCCTGTGTGTTAGTAACGCATGAATCAGTAATATTAGAAATGTCACTTTCCTTCTCCGGGGTGAAGTCCTTAAATGGCCAAGATGCCACGAAACGCACCTTAAATAAAGAAAGAAAGGCCATTTAGTATTTACTACACATGAGGCTCTCTGAGCACCGGCAGTTGGAATATATCTATATGATATACAGTATATATAGTGTATACAGTATATACACATAGTATATACATTTATATAGTATATCCATGTATATATATATATATTATGTTTGTATATAAATGGTTTGTACAGCTCTGAATCAGAGGTCAGTGGAGTCTCCTTGAGGAAGTGTTTAAATACTATATATGGATATATTATGTGTATATATAATGTTTGTATATATACAATATGAGGAGGGGGTGTCTCCTTGAGGAAGTGTTTATATACTATATATATGGATATATTATGTGTATATATATATAATGTTTGTATATATACAGTATGAGGAGGGGGTGTCTCCTTGAGGAAGTGTTTATATACTATATATATGGATATATTATGTGTATATATATATAATGTTTGTATATATACAGTATGAGGAGGGGGTGTCTCCTTGAGGAAGTGTTTATATACTATATATATGGATATATTATGTGTATATATATATAATGTTTGTATATATACAGTATGAGGAGGGGGTGTCTCCTTGAGGAAGTGTCTCCGCGCTCGCTACGCCTGACATCACTTTACGAGGAGAGACCTCAGCTTTGTGTCTTTTAGTCTTTTGTCGGGAGACGTCAGGGACAATAAAGGTCTCCTCCTCCCGACCAGAGCCGATGTGATTGGTGGGAGCCCCCCCCGACGGCCCCCAGGGACAGGTCGTTAGGGGGGGTTATGATGGGATGGAACCAGACTGAGATGATGAGGAACACGTAAACGCTGCTCTACTGCTGCTCCTGGAAAACACACACGCACACGCACACACACACACAGGCCCGCACACACACACACACACACACACAGGGGGTGCGATGTTTGCTGTGTTGTGTTTTAGTGTGTTTGAGTGTGAGCAAGCATGAGTGGGTGAGCTTAGGTTAAGGGCATGTGTTTGTGTGTGTGTGTGTGTGTGT
>OLKM01000439.1:289803-297303 GCA_900291075.1 Melanogrammus aeglefinus
GTTCAGCAGCTCTATAGAAACACCTCACGTCAGAGCAGAACCCTTCAAAGAACTGCGGTGAGTACGGCAGTGTAAATACATATACTTATAAATACACACACGACACACACACACACACACACACACACACACACACACACACACATGCAATACGGCTCACGCACCCACCATGTTGGCTTCAGCTCTTAATTTATTACTCTATCATTTGCGTTGTCCCTGCACCTCCTCCTGTCCTCCTCCTCTTCCTCCCTTGAGGAGGAGCAGCTCCTGGCGTGTTCTCCTGGTCACTGAGGAGGTCATAAAGACTCCGGGGGTTCAGATTTGTCCGACCACAAATGAGGCGAGCATGTGTTGTTTCTGGGCGTGCCTGTGGTGTCTGACGTCTGGTTGCGTCTTCACGGGACTCAGATTCAGACGCTGCTGTCACACTGGGCAGGAGAGTGTTTTCATGTCGCCCACAATCCAATCTTTAACTCCTCACTCCGTGGCAGGTAGCAATCTCAGGACCGCACACAAGCACACTTTATCAGTGATGTTCCACCCCCCACTGACTCTCCTCCTCCCTCCTCCTCCACCACCCACCTCCCCTCCTGTCTCCCCTCCTGTACCGTCATGTTCTCCCCGTGTCACAGCGAAGGAAGAGAGGAAGGAGGGAGGGAGAGGAGGAGAGGGAAGGGGAGATAGGAGGAGGGAGAAGGGGAGAGAGGAGGAGGAGAGGTAGGAGGAGAGGGAAGGGAAGAGAGGAGTAAAGATGAGGAGGAGAGAGAGGAGAGAGGAGGAGGAGAGGGAAGAGAGAGGGGGAGATAAGAGAGGAAGAGGAGAGAGGAGGGAGGAGGAGAGGGAAGGAGGAGAGAGGAGGAGAGAGGGGGAGAGAGGAGTGAAGATGAAGAGGAGAGAGAGGATAGAGGAGGAGGAGAGGGAAGAGAGGGGGGAGATAAGAGAGGAAGGGGAGAGAGGAGGGGGGAGGAGAGAGGAGAGAGAGGAAGAGGAGGGAGGAGAGGAAGAGAGAGGAGGAGGAGAGGGAAGGGGACAGAGGAGGAGAGGTGGAGAGGGATGAGGAGAGAGAGGAGAGATGTGGCATGTCTGAGCAGCTCCTATGTCTTCAGTTATCTTCTCAGCAGCTGGGCAGCGCCACAGAGACGGTTGCCGGGGCCATTTTTTATCATTATGGGATGTGACATGGTAGTCCAGAGCCAAACAGAAAGGAACTCTATCACCGTGACCCCTCCAAGCCCTCCCCCTTCCTCCTCTCCTCTCTCAATCTCCCATGTTCTCTCACCCCTCATCCTCTCCTCTCCCCCTCCTCCTCCCCTCTCCTCTCCCCCTCCCCCTCCCCTCTCCTCTCCTCTTCCCCCCTTCCCTCTCCTCCCCTCACCACCCCTCCTCCCCCCCCTCTCCCCTCCCCCCTCCTCTCCATCTTCCCTCTCCTCTCCCCCCTCCTCCTCCCCTCTCCTCCCCTGCTACCCTCTCCTCCCTCTCTCTTCTCCCCTCATCTCCTCTCCTCTACCCCCCCAACCCCACCCCTTTTTCCTCTCCCCTTTCCCTACAAGAGACCCTCCATAAGAGACCCCTGATCTATGCAAGCCCCACCCCTATCTGGAGTGGGGGGCACCCCGGGTAATGGGGCACCCTCTGAAGTGGGGCGCCCTGGAGAGTGAGGCACCCTGGAGAGTGAAGCACCCTGTGGAGTGAAGCACCCTGTGGAGTGAAGCACCCCTGGGTGCGGGTTACCCCTGGAGAGCGGTTTCATTCCGCCGCCCGCCTCCTCGGCGCGGCGGCTCTCCGCTCCCGCCGCGATGAGATCAGCGCCCCATGGCAGCTCATCGATGTGGTTACGTGAAGGCCACATCCAGCCCCAGCCGATGTGTTTCTGCTCTCCCCGCGGTGGCGGCGGGCGCCGGCTGAATACTAAGAGAGCAGAGAGGGAGACAGCTGCACCCCCCCCCCACCCCCAACCCCCCAGCAGGGCGGAGAGGACAAGGCTGTGAGTGCGGGCTTCACTCACTCAGGATAACGGAGACATCAGGACACGGTTATGAGCGAGAGCTTCATTTGCTGACAATAAGTCTTCATTAGTGAGAGAGTGACGGGATCTTCCATGACAGGGTTGTTAGTGAGACCCTGAACAAAGCTTCCTCTTTGGCTTTGTTAGAAGAAGGGATTTCCATATATTAAAATGATTCTCAGAACATTGTTTTTGTACATTATTCATCCTCTTAGTTGTTTATCCCCACAACTCTGGTGTCTCTAAAAACATTCCCAGCTTCCCAGCTGCGGGGAATTACCTTGCTGGCTTATTCCCGGTGTGATTTCATTACGGCCGTCTTGCTGTGAAGATTATTCCTGTTTGGACGTCACTCCTGTTCCGTGGTTGTTGTGATGCCACTAACGATGACGCTCCTGGTTGTGATGTCACTAGCGCTCCTGGTTGTGATGTCACTAGCGCTCCTGGTTGTGATGTCACTAGCGCTCCTGGTTGTGATGTCACTAGCGCTCCTGGTTGTGATGTCACTAGCGCTCCTGGTTGTGATGTCACTAGCGCTCCTGGTTGTGATGTCACTAGCGCTCCTGGTTGTGATGTCACTAGCGCTCCTGGTTGTGATGTCACTAGCGCTCCTGGTTGTGATGTCACTAGCGCTCCTGGTTGTGATGTCACTAGCGCTCCGGGTTGTGATGTCATTAGCGGCTCCTGGTTGTGATGTCACTAGCGCCTCCCTGGTTGTGATGTCACTAGCGCTCCGGGTTGTGTGATGTCACTAGCGCTCCGGGTTGTGATGTCACTAGCGCTCCTGGTTGTGATGTCACTAGCGCTCCTGGTTGTGATGTCACTAGCGCTCCGGTGTGGGATGTCACTAGCGCCTCCTGGTTGTGATGTCACTAGCGCTCCGGGTTGTGATGTCATTAGCGGCCTGGGTTGTGATGTCATTAGCGGCCCTGGTTGTGATGTCACTAGCGCTCCTGGTTGTGATGTCACTAGCGCTCCTGGTTGTGATGTCACTAGCGCTCCTGGTTGTGATGTCACTAGCGCTCCTGGTTGTGATGTCACTAGCGGCCCTGGTTGTGATGTCACTAGCGCTCCTGGTTGTGATGTCACTAGCGCTCCTGGTTGTGATGTCACTAGCGCTCCGGGTTGTGATGTCATTAGCGGACCGGGTTGTGATGTCACTAGCGCTCCTGGTTGTGATGTCACTAGCGCTCCTGGTTGTGATGTCACTAGTGCTCCGGGTTGTGATGTCATTAGCGCTCCGGGTTGTGATGTCATTAGCGGCCCTGGTTGTGATGTCACTGACCCCGGCGCTCCGGTTTCCAGGCTGGAGTCTCCGACCCGCTCCCTAATCATGGAGGCTCCGAAGGGCGTCCAGATCCTGGCGGAGGCGGGAGACATCCAGGCCTCCTGCAGGAACGAACTACGCCTGGAGTCCAAGGACGGAGAGGTGGGGGGACCCCTCTCTCTCACCTCTCACCCTCTCACACTCTCTCCTTCTCTCACATTCACCCCCACTCTCTCCATCTATCACTCCCTCGCCACTCTCACTCTCTCCATCTCTTCATTTCTCACAACTCGCTCACTCTCTCACCCGTTTCTCCTTCTCTCACTCTCTCCCCATTCACTCACTCTCTCACCCCTCTCCCCACATCTCACCACTCTCTCCTTCTCTCACTCTCTCACCATTCTCTCCCTCTCTTGCTCACCTCTCCCACCCCTCTCCCCACCTCTCCCCACTCTCTCCTTCTCTCACTCTCTCACCATTCTCTCCCCATCCCTCACCTTTCTCTCTCACCACTATCTCGGTCCATCCCCACTCTCCTTCTCTCACTCTCTCACCTCTCTCCCCACTCTCTCCTTCTCACTCTCTCACCTCTCTCCCCACTCTTTCACTCTCTCACTCTCTCAACCCCTCCCTCTCCCCACCTCTCACCCCTCACCTTCCTGTGCTCTGCCCTCTGTGTCAGATCTCTCTGGACGCCACGAAGATCCGTCTGCTGGGTCTGCTGGACGGGAAGGCCTCGTCCTCCTCCTCCTCCTCGGGCACCAGGCAGACGGTATACGAGGTTTGCGTCTGCCCCAACGGACGCCTCTTCCTGTCCCAGGCCGGCACCGGCTCCACCTGCCACATCAGCCCGAGCGTCTGCCTCTAGACCCCCCCAACACCAACACACTGACCCCAAAACACACACTAACCAGAACCCCCAAATACTACACACTACCCCAAACGCACACTGAACCCCAAAACACACCAACTAGACCCCCCAAACACCAGAGACTGAACCCCAAACACACACTCAACAGAACCCTCAAATACTACACACTGAACCCCAAACACACACTAACCTGAACCCCCAAATACTACACACTGAACCCCAGACACACACTAACCTGAACCCCCAAATACTACACACTGAACCCCAAACACACACTAACCTGAACCCCCAAATACTACATACTGAACCCCAAACCCACACCAACTAGAACCCCAAACACAAACAGTGTACCCCAAACACACACTAACTAGCCCCCAAAACCCAACACACTGAACCCCAACACACAAACTAGCCAGAACCCCAAAACACCACACACTGAACCCCAAACACAAACAGTGAGCCCCAAACACACACCGACTAGACCCCCCAGAAACCTTCACACTTTACCCCACAACACACACCAACAAACTGTACCCCCAAACACACACCGCCTAGACCCCCCAAACACCAACCACTGAAGCCCAAAACACACTCCTACACAATGAACCCCAAAACACACCAACACACTGATACCCAAAACACACACAAACAAACTGAAACCCAAAACACACACCAACACACTGAACCCCAAAGCAACAACCCCCCCCAACCCTCCGACCATCTACAACCTGCTACCAGCGGGCGACCCAGTGGAACTCAGCCCCTGGCCCCCTGGATAGACAGACAGGCAGACAGACAGGCTGCCACACAGACAGGCTGCCGAGCAGACCAGCCACAGGGGCCGGCGGTGGCTCTTGGACTGCTGACAAACTCTCCCTGCGGACAAATCGCATCACAAGCAAAAAAGAAACTGTTTTATTTGTACCTTTTTGTTTTTGCTACAAACACATCCATCACACACGCACACATATGTACACACACTCACGGGCACAAACGCGATATCACACACACACACACACACATACACGCACACACACACACACACACACACACACACACACACACACACACACACACACACACACACACACACACACACACACACACACACACACACACACACACACACAGACACACACACACAGACAGATACACACTCAGACAGATCACAGAACGGTGCAGAGAACGGTGGCGCTTGAAAACACATCTCTGGTTCCTCTCCGCTGCTTCTCTTCTGGCTGTGGCCCAAGTGATAGGACGCTTCCTTTAAGGGGTAGGACGCTTCCTTTAAGGGTAGGACGCTTCCTTTAAGGGGTAGGATGCTTCCTTTAAGGGTAGGACGCGTCCTTTAAGGGGTAGGACGCTTCCTTTAAGGGTAGGACGCTTCCTTTAAGGGTAGGACACTTCCTTCAAGGGGTAGGACACTTCCTTTAAAGGGTAGGACACTTCCTTTAAGGGGTAGGACACTTCCTTTAAGTGGTAGGACACTTCCTTTAAGTGGTAGGACACTTCCTTTAAGGGGTAGGACACTTCCTTTAAGTGGTAGGATGCTTTCTTGAAGCAAGGAAGCCTTCAAGCAAGGATGCTAACTCTAAGTGATAGAATGCTTCCTATAAGTGGTAGGATGCTTCCTTGAAGTGGTAGGATGCTTCCTATAAGTGGTAGGATGCTTCCTATAAGTGGTAGGATGCTTCCTATAAGATGCTTACTACACTTAGAAGAAACCTTGCTAACCGTAAGCTTCCTAGGGACTAGCTCCCTAGCCGTAAGCTTCCTAGAGGCTGGCTTCCTAGCAGTAAGCTTCCTAGGGACTAGCTCCCTAGTGGTAGGCTTCCTTGAAACTATGCTCCCTAGCGGTAAGCTTACCAGCAGTAAGCTTCGTAGCGGCTAGCTTCCTAGCAGTAAGCTTCCTAGGGACTAGCTCTCTAGCTGTTAGCTTCCAAGCGGTTGGCCACCTAGCAGTAAGCTTCCTAGGGACTTGCTCCCTAGCAGCTAGCTTCCTCCAGCCAGGCACCAGTTTGGGCCTTGGGGCCGGCTCCACTAGAGACTGTCGAGGAAAACAGACCCCCCCCCCCCCCCCCCCCCGGGGCCCCTCTCCCTCTCAGACCAAGGAGCCCCTTCTCCCCATCAGTCTTCTGGTCCACGCCAGCGTTCCTCTGGCTGTGAAACCCTCTTCTGCAGAGGAGGAGTTACGAGCCCGCGGGGACGGACCGGAGCCGGCGTGACTGATGGCGTTTTTACACCATAGTTTGTGTAATACTGTCGACGCACTCAAGGCTCCTTCAGCACGCAGACGCTGAGAAACGATGTTCTCTATGAGCGGGACGACACTTTTATAACGCGGGACTTTAGTTTTTTTTTTTTTTTTTTTTTTACTGGGAATAAATCTGTTTAGTCAATGTTCAGAGATAAAAAGTAACGATACAGGAGTGTCCCCCGCCTATCGGAAACATGAAGACCGAAATGCAAACGAGGAAGCCTCAATTTAAGGTGTCGCAGGCGCGTGTCGGATCAGATATAAAAGGATTAAAGTCATCGATTGCATCCATAAAGTAGCGTTGGAAAATCATGAGTTCTCAATTCTAACCCAACTTTAATTAAAGAGGAATTTCTGCCAATGTTAGGGAGATGCGGGCTCCCCAGGCTAACCGGCGCTCAGGCACCTGTGCTGTGGCTGATTGGATTAGGCTCCAGACAGGTTTCTGGTGGGATAGTGCTCTTCTGAGGAAAAAGGCCCCTGCTGCGGTCTGAACTCCGTCTGAACTCGGCTCACCTCCGCCAACGACCTGGTTTGAAAATAGAAACCAGTGGCTACTAGATGTCCAAACCAGGTGCGCCGGTCGTGAAATGTAACAAACATAATCAATACGATGGTCAGAGAGAAGTTGACGATGTGGGGAGGGCTGGAGATTGCTGTGCTGAGGAAGGGAAGACTGTTGACCAGTACGTGGTCTCACCCAAACCTGGTCTCACCCGTACCCAGTCTCACCCATACCTGTCTCACCCGTACCTGTCTCACCCGCTCGTTCTCTCTGATCAGACTCCGGTCCGGTCTGCTTCAGTCCTCCCAGCCCATCACTGTCTACCGTTAGAGAAGAGGAGGTCTTGCTCCTCTGTCACGGTTATTCTGTATTTGTAACGTGAGGGGTGAACCTGCAAAAGTTGTCCCTGGCCTGAGGTCAGTTGGATATTCCTTTGACGTTATTCGTTCTGAAGGGTGAATATTAGTAATGAGTTTATAATATATTACTAACTTTACTGTTGTGTGGAAAGCAAGGACTCACGCACACTCACACTCACACACACTCATACTCACACACATGCACACACACACACACACACACACACACACACACA
>OLKM01000439.1:307303-312444 GCA_900291075.1 Melanogrammus aeglefinus
AAGGGGTAACAACTGTCGTTTTTTATCAAAATAAAACATAGGGGTAACACTGTCGTATTTTAATCCAAATAAATCATAAGGGGTACCACTAGCGATATTTTGTGAAATAAAAACATAAGGGGTAACACTGTCGTATTTTTCGGTCGTCAAAATCAAAAAAAGCACAAGGGGTACACTGTCGTTTTTTTTATCCAAATAAAACTAAGGGGTAACACTGTTGTATGTGTTCATTCGGTCGTCATAAAAAAACAAGGGGTAAACACTGTCGTTTTTATCAAATAAACTTAAGGGGTAACACTGTCGTTTTTTTTATAAAATAAAAATATAAGGGCGTAACACTGTCAATTTCTTATGAAAAAATGGGGTAACGCTGGCGATCATTTATGGTCTGCTTAGCTCAGGAGGTAGAGCAGTTGACCTAGTAACCAAAAATTTGGTTGCTAGTCTCGATCGCCAAGCTCCTCAAGCTGAGTGTTATGGGTTCCTGAGCAAGAACACAGTTAACCCCTAACTGCTCATTGACGATCTGGCCTGTCGCCTTGCATGGTGGCTCTGCTGTCCGATGTGTGTAATTAACTGATGTAAGTCGGCTTTGGAATGAAAGTGTCAGCTAAATGTAAACATTATGAATAAAAAAACTGTCGTATTTTATCGGTTCGTCCATCAAAAAAAACTGTCGTTTTTTTTAATCAAAATTGAACAATGTTCGATATTTATCAAATACAACATAAGGCGGGTAACCACTTTCGTATTTTTATTGGTTGTCATCAAAAAAAAACATAAGGGGTAACACTGTTGTTTTTTATCAAATAAAAACTTAAGGGTACACTGTCGTATTTTCATCGGGCCGTCATCAAAAAAAACTAAAGGGGTAACACTGTTGTTTTTTATCAAATACAACATAGGGGTAACACTGGTCGTTTTTTATCAAATAAAACATAAGCGTAACACTGTTGTTTTTATCAAATAAAACTTAAGGGGTAACAAACTGTCGTTTTTTTATTCAATCAAACAATGTCGTTTTATCAAATAAAACATAAGGGGTAACACTGTCGTATTTATCAGGTCGGTCCATCAAAAAAAACACAAGGGGTAACACTGTCGTTTTTTAATCAAAATAAAACATAAGAGGTAACACTGTCGTATTTTTCATCGGTCGTCATCAAAAAAAAACATAAAGGGGTAACACTGTTGTTTTTTTTTCCAAATAAAACATACAGGGGTAACCCTGTCGTTTTTTATCAAAATAAAAACATAGGGGGTAACAACTGTCGTTTTTTTAATCGAAAACATAAGGGGTAACCACTGTCCGTTTTTTTATCAAATAAAACATAAGGGTAACACTGTCGTTCTTTATCAAATAAAACAAAGGGGTAACACTGTCGTTCTTTATAATAAAACATAGGGGTAACACTGCGTATTCCTTTATGAAATCAACAAATGTCGAATATTTATCAAAATAAAACATAAGGGGTAACACTCGTCGTTTTTTAATCAAATAGAAACATAAGGGGTAACACTGTCGTTTTTTATCAACATCAAAACATAAGGGGTAACACTGTCGTTTTTATCAATAAAACATAAGGGTTAACACTGGTCATTTCTTACATAAAGAAAGAAATGGGGTAACGTTTGCAATATTATGGTCTGCTTAGCTCAGTAAGGTAGAGCAGTTGTCTAGTAACCAAAAGGTTACTAGTTCAATCCACAGCTCCTCCTAGCCGAGTGTTTAAATGTGTCCTGGGCAAGACACAGTTAACCCTAACTGCTCTTGACGAGCTGGATGTCACCTTGCATGTTTGGCTCTGCTGTCAATGTGTGTATTAACTGATGTAAACGCTTTGGCATGAAAAGCGTCAGCTGGATGTAAACATTTATGAATAAAACAACTGGTCCGTATTTTTTATCAGTCGTTCATCAAACAAACAAAGGGGTAACACTGTTGTTTTTTATCAAAATAAAACTTAAGGGTAAGCACTGTCGTATTTTTTTCATCGGCCGTCATCAAAAAAAACCATAAGGGTAACACTGTTGTTTTTTATTCAATACAACATAAGGGGTAACACTGGTCGTTTTTTATCAAATAAAACATAAGGGGTACACTGTCGTTTCTTTTATTATCAATAACATAGGGTAACACTGTTGTTTTTAATCAATAAAACATAAGGGTAACACTGTCGTATTTTTAATGAAATCAAACAATGGTTTCGATTTGATCAATAAAACATAAGGGTAACACTGTAGTTTTTTATCAATAAACATAAGGGGTAAACACTGTCCATTTCTTATCATAAGAAGAAATGGGGTAACGTTTGCAATATTATGGTCTGCTTAGCTCAGTAGGTAAGAGTTGTCTAGTACCAAAAGGTAACTAGTTCAATCCCCCTTTCTCCTAGCCGAAGTTGTTAATGTGTTCCTGGGCAAGACACAGTAACCCTAACTGCTCTTGACGAGCTTGGATGTCACCTGCATGGTGGCTTCTGCTGTCAAATGTGTGTATTAACTGATGTAAAACGCTTTGGATGAAAGCGTCAGCTGGATGTAAACATTTATGAATAAAAACAAACTGTCGTATTTTTATCCAGTCGTCATCAAAAAACCAAGGGGTAAAACTGTTGTTTTTTATCAAATAAAACTTAGAGGGGTAACACTGTCGTATTTTCAATCGGCCGTGCATCAAAAAAACATAAAGGGGTAACACTGTTGTTTTTTATTCAAATCACAACATAAGGGGTAACACTGTCGTTTTTTACTCAATAAAACACCGCCGGTAAATCTGGTGTTTTTTTCAAAATTAAAACTTAAGGGGTACACTGTCGTTTTTTTTATCAAATCAAGACAATGTCGATATTTATCAATAAAACTTAAGGGGTAACACCGTCGTATTTTATCGGTCGTCATCAAAAAAAACACAAGGGTAACACTGTTGTTTTTTTATCAAATAAACATAAGGGGTAAACACTGTCGTATTTTTCATCGGTCATCATCAATAAACATTATAGGGGTAACACTGTCGTATTTTTATCGGTCGTTTCATCAAAAAAACACAAGGGGTAACACTGTCGTTTTTTTTAATCAAAAATAAAACATAAGAGGTAACACTGTTCGTGATTTTCATACGGTCGTCATCAAAACATAAGGGGTAACACTGTTGTTTTTTTCAAATAAAACATAAGGGGTACACCCTGTCGTTTTTTATCAAATAAAACATAAGGGTTAACACTGGTCGTTTTTTTATCAGACAAAACATAAGGGGTAACAAACTGTCGTTTTTTATCAAATAAAACCATAAGGGGTACAATGTCGTTCTTTATCAAATAAAAATAAAGGGGTAACACTGTGGTTCTTTTATCAAAATAAAAACATAAGGGTAACATCTGTCGTATTTATGAAATCAAACAATGCGATAATTTATCAAATAAAACATAAGGGGGTAACACTGTCGTTTTTTTTATTCAAATAAAAAACATAAGGGTAACACCTGTTCGTATTTTTATCAAATAAACATAAGGGGTAACAAACTGTCTTCTTCAATAATAAGAAAGAATGGGGTAACGTTTGCATATTTATGGTCTGCTAGCTCAAGTAGGTTACCAGCAGGTTGTCTAGTAACCAAAAGGTACTAGTTCAATCCCACTCTCCTAGCCGAGTGTTAATGTGTTCCTGGGCAAGGACACAGTTAACCCTAACTGCTCTTGACGAGCTGGATGTCACCTTGCATGGTTGGCTCTGCTGTCATTGTGTATTAACTGATGTAAAACGCTTGGATGAAAGCTCAGCTGGATGTAAATACATTTATGAATAAAAAACAACTGTCGTATTTTTATGCAGTCGTCAACTCAAAAAAAACAAGGGGTAACACTGTTGTTTTTTATCAAATAAACTTAAAGGGGGTAACACTGTCCGTATTTTCATCGGCCCGTCATCAAAAAAAAACATAAGGGGTAAACACTGTTGCTTTTTATTCAATACAACATAAGGGGTAACATCTGTCCGTTTTTTTTTATCAAATAAAACATAAGGGTAGACACCTGTCGTTCTTTATCAAATAACATAAGGGGTAACAACTGTTGTTTTTTATCACAATAAAACAAAAGGGGTAACACTTGTGCGTATTTTACTGAAATCAAACAATGTCGATATTTATCAAATAAAAACAATAAGGGTAAACACTTCGTTTTTTAATCACATTAAAACATAAAGGGTAACACTGTCATTTCTATCATAAGAAAAGAAATGGGGTAAGGTTTTGCAATATTTATGGTCTGCTTAGCTCAGTAGGTAGAGCAGCTTGTCTAGTAACCAAAAGGTTACTAGTTTCAATCCCCAGCTTCTCCTAGCCGAGTGTTTAATGTGTTCCTGGGCAAGACAACAGTTAACCCTAACTGCTCTTTGGACGAGCTGGATGTCACCTTGCATGGTGGCTCTGCTGTCACATGTGTGTATTAACTGATTAAAACGCTTTGGATGAAAGCGTCAGCTGGATGTAAACATTTTATGAATAAAAACACTGTCGTATTTTTTATCAGTCGTCATCAAAAAAAACACAAGGGGTAACACTGTTGTTTTTTATCAAATAGAACTTAAGGGGTAACACTGTCGTATTTTCATCGGCCGTCATCAAAAAAACATAAGGGGTAACACTTGTTTTTTATCAAATACACACTACATAAGGGGTAACACTGTCTTTTTTATCAATAAATCATAGCGGTAACATTGGTGTTTTTTTATCTTAAAAATAAAACTTAATGGGTAACACTGTCGTTTTTTTTATCAAATCAAACAATGTCGATAATTATCAATAAAACTTAAGGGGTAACACCGTCGTTATTTTATCGGTCGTACATCAAAAAACCACAAGGGGTAACACTGCTTGTTTTTTATCAAATAAAAACATAAGGGGAACACTGTGTATTTTCATCCGGTCGTCATCAAATAAAAACATAAAGGGTAACACTTGTCGTTTTATCAAATACAAACATAAAGGGGTAACACTGTCGTTTTTATCAAATAAAACATAAAGGGTAACACTGTCGTTTTTATCAACATAAAAACATAAGGGGTACACTTGTTCGTTTTTTATCAATAAAATATAAGGGGTAACGCTGTCCGTATTTATCAAATACAAACATAAGGGTACC
>OLKM01000440.1:0-57500 GCA_900291075.1 Melanogrammus aeglefinus
CCCTTTTCTCTGTCAATTCTTATAACGCGAGGAAAACGGACGCCCTCTCTCCTCGCGGCGATTACTCTGTTTCTCATATTCATTTTGTTTGCCACAGAAGCAGGAGAAACAACTGCAGTGATTGTGAATCACAACATGCTTTTGTCACAGACCTTCCTTGATCCAATGTCTTATTTATTTCTCATCTACAATACTGTGTAATACAGATGATGTAATCATGTACTCTGGGGAGGGGACCAGACAGCACCTGGGGGTTTTGTTCGCGTACATTTAGGCCCAATCCCATTTCTACCCCTTACCCCTCCCCCTTGTTTTGAAGGGGTAAGGGGAAGGGGTAAAGGGAAGTGGTAAGGGGTAGAAATGGGATTGGGCCTTAGTGAGGCAGGGGCCGTTGTACTGGGGGGCTGCCCCCCCCCCACCCCAACACAGGATCCACCCTCATCCCTTCATACTGTTTACGTCCTTCTAAATTGAAGAATTTAGATATCTATACGCTCTATATCTCTAGACACTCTATATCTCTAGACACTCTAAGACTCCTTCACCCTCCCACCTTAAAGGAATCATAACGGCAGAGTCCAATCAAACGGAACCTCCCTATCGAAACATGTAACGTACTTTACAGTGAAGGTGGATTCCGCCATTGTTCTGTGGGGGGGGCTCCTTCTGGCCTTTTAAACGCCGTTGTCGTGGCGATGGAATGATCTCACTGACCTCAGCGTGGAGAAGGAAAGAGAGTGCTCGAGGTGATGACTCCGCCAGTCACTTAGGGAACTTTGACTTACGAGGCGCAGTGCATTTAGCCGAGCTAATGCCGGAGAGGGCCAACCATTAACCTCCAGCCGGGGAGGGGCGGGCCCACGCAGCATGATGCATTCAGATTGGTTGGGGACGATATTTCATCATGACAGGCATTACCAATGAATAATTAAGTGTTTAATATAATGATCTGAGGAGGAGATAAGGAAGGAGAGAGGGAGGCAGAGATAGAGGCAGAAAGAGAGAGATTGATTGAAAAGGAAGGAGAGAGAGAGAGCACAGGAGAGAGAGCGATATATAAAGAGAGAGAAAGCACAGGAGAGAGAGCGATGTATAAAGAGAGAGAGAGAGCACAGGAGAGAGAGAGAGAGAGAGAGAGAGAGAGAGAGAGAGAAGAGAGAGAGAGAGAGAGAGAGAGAGAGAGCAGAGAGAGAGAGAGAGAGCAGAGAAGAGAGAGAGAGAGAGAGAGAGAGAGAGAGAGAGAGAGAGAGAGAGAGCAGGAACAGCAGAAATCAATGGTACCTTCAGGCGCTTTATTTATGGTTGCACCAAAACCCACAGACCCTCTCAGTTGGATGAAAAACTGCCCTTACATGAGAGGTGGAAGGAGAAGAGGAAGAGTTTGGAGAGAGAGAGAGAGAGAGAGAGAGAGAGAGAGAGAGAGAGAGAGAGAGAGAGAGAGAGAGAGAGAGAGAGAGAGAGAGAGAGAGAGCAATTGGGTTGTTTGATAAGGAGTGCATGGAGGGGGTAAAAAGTGCTGAATCAGAAAGATCCTGAAAAGATGAGCAGAGAAATCTATCTAATTGAAATACGCTGCTATATTGGTTTAGAGAGCAGTATTGAGTATTGGAATGTGTCATATATTTACAAAAGTTAATCATACTATCTATCTATCTCTGCTCTCTGCTGCTCTTCTCTCTCTATCTCCTTTCTCTCTCTCTCTCTCTCTCTCTCTCTCTCTCTCTCTCTCTCTCTCTCTCTCTCTCTCTCTCTCTCTCTCTCTCCCTCCTCACAGCTCCGTCCATCCCCCACTTCACAGCGTGTGTTTCCAGGGATCAGGCCACCTTCCGCTGCTGGTGGAGCGAGGGCAGCTTCCACAACCTCTCCCAGCCTGGGGCCCTCAGGGTCTTCTACCGCTACAAGAAAAAGTATGTCTGGGGGAGGGGTGGGTGGTGGTGGTGGGAGGGGTGGGTGTTCGGGGTGGGAGGGTTAGGCCTAGCTGCTCCACTGCCCATGACCAACGCACACACACAACAATCGCACACAATATGATGTAACCACTGAAGACGGATAGGATCCAAAAAACCAATATGGTGTGTGTTCATCGATCGTCGCGAGGAAGACACAGATCATTCATGTCGTCTTTCCACGGCGCGGTCTTGTGTTTTGTTTTTCATTGATTATGCTTTCATCCCGCGGGGTCATAGAGAAATACTAGAGCCAAATCAAAACTAGTGTTCACATGTCTCTAAACGACTGTTCGTTCCCCCGTCTCCCCGTCCCCACTAACAGTTCTCCTTGGAAAGAGTGTCCAGAGTACATCCACTCCAACAAGGAATGCTTCTTCGACAGTAACCACACCACCATCTGGACCTCATGCTGCGTCCAGCTGCGCTCCCACGACAACGTCACTTACTTCAACACGGAGCACTGCTTCTCCGTGGAGAACATCGGTCAGTGGTCGATCCCCCCTCACACCGCAAGTCCCCCAACGCGGGGGATAGGGCTTATACCACTTCCTCAGTCGGAAATGTTGATTACGATTTTTGATTGCGATGGCTTAGCTCCTAAGGAACAGGGGATGTGCTGGCTTCAAGAGCCACAGCACTGGGTTCTTGAATATGAATGAATGCCGTTTTGTTTCTGAAAAAGCTTTCATTTATTTTGAAATTTTATTTTATTTTTTTATTTTTTTATTTTTTTACTTTATTTTTGACAACTCAAAGAAAACACAGTTACGGGAAGAAGATGGCTTTGAATTCCTTGAAGGGAGAAAGGCTTAGAGCAGAAAATAACTGACATGAACGCATCATCATTAAATGAGTATAGCTGTTGGAAAAAGAGGATATGCAATTATGGATTGCATTAGTCTTTTGGAAGGCGTTCATTGTGTGATGTAGGACTCAACCTTCTCGATTCGCAGCCTTAGTCGAAGCTGTGATATTTCTGTCCTTCGTTTTTGCGGCACTTATTATGAATGTAGTAATATTAAATGGTATTTATATAGCACTGTTCAAGGAGACGTACAAAGTGCTGTACATCTCGTACAAAGTGCTGTACATCTCCATGTACATACAGTACATGGCATTTTAAATGCATTGCGGGAGAACAGAGGCCGAGAGCAACAAGACAGGGGAGAGAGGCAAATGCTGCGTCTGAATTCCTGTTTCACGCAAGGACCCAGACAATGCATGAATAGATTCACAATTAAATAAGGTAAATCATTGTAAGAAAATAATGGAAAACATAATGCAGTTATAAATGCTTATATAATAAATATAATAATAATAAGAGAATAATCTGATAATTATTTAATAATTAATTAAATAATTTATTATGACATCCATCAGTTAGAACGGTTTTTGATTGCGATGGCTTAGCTCCTAAGGAACAGCAAATGTGCTGGCTTCAAGAGCCACAGGCACCGAGTTTTTTGAATATGAATGAGGGCCGTTTTCTTTCTGAAAAGCTTTAATTTATTTTTAAAATGGTGTTCTTTTTGTGATTTGTGTTATTTTAGCAAGGATAGCGTAGTGGGTTAGGGTGGCATTGAGCCCAGAGGTACTAGGTTCGATCCCGGGGTCTGCAGCGTACCCCCTAGGTATCCTTGGGCAAGATGCTCACCCAAACCTGCTCCTAAACACCCATCTGGATTCACTGAAAGGCCCTCTGGATCGAGAACTTCTGCCAAATAACTGAATGGTACTAAATTGTAATAAAATGAATCATTTATTTAAAAGTACTTAAAAATAAATTGCTCCGGTAAAAAGAAAAAGCACTCCACAGGTGGTGGCCCAGGCTCCCACAGTTCTTTTGTGTGCTCCTCACACTCTTTACTTTATTTTTGACAACTGGTCAAAGAAAACACAGTTACGGGAAGAAGATGGCTTTGAATTCCTTGAAGGGAGAAAGGCTTAGAGCAGAAAATAACTGACATGAACGCATCATCATTAAATGAGTATAGCTGTTGGAAAAAGAGGATATGCAATTATGGATTGCATTAGTCTTTTGGAAGGCGTTCATTGTGTGATGTAGGACTCAACCTTCTCGATTCGCAGCCTTAGTCGAAGCTGTGATATTTCTGTCCTTCGTTTTTGCGGAAATTATTATGAATGTAGTAATATTAAATGGTATTTATATAGCACTGTTCAAGCAGACGTACAAAGTGCTGTACATCTCGTACAAATAAACAGTACATGGCATTTTAAATGCATTGCGGGAGACCAGAGGCCGAGAGCAACAAGACAGGGGAGAGAGGCAAATGCTGCGTCTGAATTCCTGTTTCACGCAAGGACCCAGACAATGCATGAATAGATTCACAAATAAATAAGGTAAATCATTGTTGAAAATAATGGAAAACATAATGCAGTTATAAATGCTTATATAATAAATATAATAATAATAAGAGAATAATCCGATAATTATTTAATAATTAATTAAACAATTTATTATAACAGCCTATCAGTTAGAACGTAGGAAGAAGAAAAACTATCTAAAAAGGTAAACATGTTAAGTGTAAATGTGATTTAATAAGCTGCTAATAACCAGAGGAGGAATAAGAGAAGGAATGATTATATAATGAAAAAGGGTCTACGATATGAAGGGATGAAGTGATATAAAAGATAGGAAATACAAATAATGATTGCTACCATTTTGAACGGCCGTGAAGGTGTGTATTTAGCAGGGTAAGTACATATAGGAATAGCTTCTCTGTAGCAATAGTCTCTACCACATGGTCTGGCTGCTTTCGTTTTGGTGCTATCAATAGGAAGTTGACATTTTGATTATATGCCATAAACCATAATCAATAAACCTTGAAGGGCTTCGAGGTAAAAAAGACTTCTTTCTACGACAAGGTAGAAACTTTCTTTTCATTATTTTACATAATACAAATATATATTACTAATATTAATTATTAGTAGTGATAGAAGTAGTAGTCATGTACGATTATTTTGTACACACTGATAATAAACTGTTTTTTTAACAAAAAGCACAGTTGTAACACACTTACATTTTCCCGGATTGTCTATCCCCTCACTGAGTTTCAATCCCCTTCTAAGGTTGAGCCGCTACAGTCACCGGGTTACAGTTGAGCCTTGCATTGACAGGTTGCCTCCTGAACTCCCCCTTCCTCCCCCACCGTTTGTTAACCCCCAGGGAAACATCAATCCCCACAGACATCTGTCATTTCTATTGGGCGAGAATGCTCAGGTGCTTTTCGCTCTCCTTTCTCGTCGCTCCAGTCCGTCCCGACCCCCCGGTTGCAGTGAACTGGACCCTGCTGGGCGTGAGTCCGTACGGGCTGCACTATGACGTCATCGTCACCTGGGACCCCCCGGCCTCCGCAGACGTGAGCATGGGCTGGATGAGTCTGGCCTACGAGGTCCAGTACAGGAGGTGGAACAGCAGCGAGTGGACCGTGGTGAGTTTCCCTGCGTCTGTCACTGGTCCTTTGCTCTCTTTACTTACACTAAGATTCCTCCTCTTCGTCTTCTCTTCTTGTGTTGCCTCCTTCCTGTCACCATTCTTTTTAGTTTACGTTAACATTGCGTTAAATTACGTCCATCAATTCAAGCCTGTCACTGGTACAGATTCAACAGTGTTCACATGCCAATTGTAGATCAGTCTTCTTGCAACTAATGCGTATTGACATTTGAAAATTTTACTCTTTATTTTTCTGAAAAATATTTGTAGAAATCATTGCACATTCATTCAAATGTCAATTTACAAGACACAAGTTAACTTTTGTGAGACAAGTAGTAGTCTACACGTTGACTACTATTAGTATTAATTATGATGAGAAAAACCTCTCTCCATACTCACACACAAAAATATAGAAATCTATCTGACCCCCGATATATCTGTGGTTTATACAGTGTACCTATAATATATAACACATTGCAGGTCTGACAATGGCGACTGAAATACACCATTCGGCCGTTTCCTAATTGCTTGCCCTTCCCACCTCTCCATCTGTTCCACTCTCTCCACTGCGCCCCCCTCTGGTGTCCAGGTAGAGGTGCAGGGGGGCACTCAGCAGACCCTCTACGGCCTGAACGTTGAGGAGGAGTACGAGGTGCATATCCGCAGCAGGATGAAGGCCTTCACCAAGTTCGGCGGCTTCAGCGACTCCATCTTCATCCAGCTCGCAAACTTTCCTGTCAGAGGTGCGGAGAGGAAGGGAGAGCAAGAGAGAGAGAGATTTATGGGAGAGGCAGTTAGAGAAAGAGAGCGAGCGATACTCAGGGAGGAATTCTCATCTCAGTTTACTGTTTACTGAGACAGAGAGGGTTGCAGGGCCTCTACGAGAGGGAACACTGGACTGGATTTAATTTACAAAAGTGATGTGTATAAAAGATTAGAGGGCAAATATACAAAATACAAATACAGAGAACCCCACTGATGATATATTGAGGATGTGGAAGTTTGTGATCTTATTTGTGGGATTAAACAAATAAGAAATACACGTGAAGGAGGACATGATGAAGATGTTGATGGTTAAATGTCCTTGTTCCTGTGCGGCTCCAGAGAGCATCTTTCCTGTGGCGCTGGTGCTAGGCATCCTGGCAGTGGTCATCCTCCTCATGCTGCTTCTCTTTTCTCAGCAACAAAGGTGCGAACACACACGCATGCACACAAACACACACGCACAAACACACATAACGACAGGCGCGCACACATGTACCCACACAAACACAACATGCATGCACACAGACACACAAACACACATGATCGCACACACACATGCACGCATACACACACAAACATGCAGACATGCAGAAACACACACACACAAATGCACAAACCCACATACACATGCATGCACACACACACACACACACACACACACACACACACACACACACACACACACACACACACACACACACACACACACACACACACACACACACACACACACACACACACACACACACACACACACACACACACACACACACAAACACACGCACAAACACACATTCACAAACATACACACACACACACACAAATTCACTCATGCATGCGCACACGCACACACACACACACACACACACACACACACACACATGTAAGTTCATGTCTATGTCGATGTGTATATATAGTGTTTTTTACATGATAAATGGATGCGTATGCGCAGGTGTAAGTGGTTAGCTGAAAGCAATGTGTTTACGCATCCACTTATCAGGTACAATACTCTCTTCATACATATCACTATAGAGATTAACATCCATAAAGAGCCAAATGGCCCGCCATAATGTGGGACTTGTACATTGTGTAAATGTTTTCTTTCATCTCTTAGATTAACTTTGCTGCTGCTACCCCCGGTGCCCACACCTAAGATTAAAGGGATAGATCCAGAAATGCTCAAGGTAAATCTCATTCATTGTGTGTGCGTGTAAGTGTGTGTGTGTGTTGTGCGTGAGTGTGTGCGTGAGTGCGTCTGTGGGTTCCCATTTGTTCACTGAAAGACGCTCTTTAAGGTTGTGTCTGTAAAACCACTATGTTTCAAATTGAGACGTGTGTTTACTTCCATTTGTGTGTAGGTGTTTGTTTTGGTAACCAACATTTTAGGAACAGAGTACCAATTGCCCCACGCACAAGTACTTGGTGCAAAACACCTATTGGTTGTTAGTAACAACATAACCATCTTTGCCTTTGAATGAGAGCAGTGAATCGTGTAAAAGTGTTATTATAAAAGTGTGATAGAACTAAAACACCTGTCCACTTTGGCAATAAACCACACACACACACGCACGCACGCACGCACGCACACACACACACACACTTGCACACACACGTCACCCACCCACGCACATGCATACACACAGCTAAACCCACACTCGAGGTAAACAGGCACTATAACACGTGGCACCTCTCCCACAACAGAAGGGGAAGCTTGAGGAGCTGAACTTCATCCTGAGCGGCGGGGGCATGGGCAGCTCCTGCACCCCCCTCTTCTACCAGGACGAGCCCCTGGTGGACTGCATCGCGTTGGACCCCGTGGACCCCGCCGACGCTGGCGACAAGGATGGCCAGAGCTCGGAAGGACAGCGGCTCATTGGGGGCCATCAAGCCTCGGGCCGGCCCACAGACGGGGGCCTCAGCCACACCCTCGGGTACCTTTCTCTCCATGCCGCTCCTCCGTGGTTTCTGTTTTTGCTCTTGTTGTATTGCTAGGGTTGCTGATTCGATTCAAGTGTTGAGGTGTCACCTCAGTACCCACAACGGCTCCTAGCTTTGCTAATCCGAACTCGCCCCTCCCTCCTCCTCATTCTTCTCTCTGTCCCACCAGCTTCTGTGATGAGGATGACGACAGCGTGGTGGGCGACCCCCCCGACCAGGAAACTCTCTGGACGCTGCTGACCACCCCCAGCCCCACCTCAGCCCTGCTGCTGCCCGGCCAGCCTGAGCTGAAGCAGGGTTCCCCGGGGGGCAGGGATCCAGACCCGAGCCTGGCCCACGGTGGAGCCCCGCGGCCCCAGGCCTGGCTCAACACTGACTTCTACGCCCAGGTCAGCGACGTGATGCCCTCCGGGGGCGTGGTCCTGTCTCCCGGCCAGCAGCTGAGAGCCCAGGAGTCCACCGCCGCACGGGAGGGGCAGAAGGAGAAGGAGGAGGAGGAGGCAAAGAAGAAGAAGTTGGGAGCGCAGATCGAAGGCGAGGGGAGAGATCCAGTGGGAGACGAGGAGCCACAGCAGCAGTTCCAGCTGGTGGTGATGGCGGCAGATCCCGTTGGCCACGGTTACACCACAGACGCCATGAACTGGCAGACGGGCGTCGTCAACGGCTACCACACTCTCCCCGCCGAGATGTGTGGGAGACGTCACCGCGCCCAGTGTGGCCGTGAAGTCGGCGGAGGACTACCAGCCCTCCTACATCCTCCCCGACGCCTCTCCCCCCCAGCCCGCTATCTCCCGCCGGTCTCGGACTACACCATAGTGCAGGAGGTGGACTACCAGCACAGCTTGATCCTCAACCCACCACCCCCCCAGCCCCCTGCACACCAGTGCCTGCCCCAGCACCCACTCAAACCCCTGACCCCCGTGCCGGTGGGGTACATCACCCCGGACCTGCTGGGAAGCATTACACCCTGAGGAGATAATTGATTGATCCCTTAAAGCGCAACACCCCGCCTGGAATAATCCTGTTGTCACACAGATACACACACGCACACAAGCACACACGCACACACAAACAAACAGACAAACATATACACACACACACAAACACAAGCACACACACACACACATATGCACACACAAGCACACACGCACACATACACACATACACACACACACGCACGCACGCACGCACGCACACATACACACGCATGCACACACATACAACCTGCTTCCGCCTATCTCCTGCTGGAATCCAAATGACTCAATGTATTGATTGGGATATGATGCAGTTGTTTGTGTTCAATGTGTTGTTCGAGGTTTCTCAAAGGGAAGCTTGGAAAGCTACAAATAACAGTGCAAGGGTCAAGGTTCGATGTGCAGAGCATTGTTTTTTGGGGGAAAAGACTATTGTTTTTCACCCTATATTTGCATCACAGACTCTTGGACATATGATGTCTATTCAACACTAGGTTTTCTGCCGCGAAACAGGAGAGCTGTGTTGTTGGAGGAATGAGGATCATTTGGATCCTTTTTGTCTTTGAATTGCAAGATCATTCGCATGAATGAAAAATGATAAGCTAAGCAGTATTTTTAATAACTAGGCAAGTTTGTTAACGCATAGAAAAATGCAGAATCATTTAAAACGGAAATAATATATTTCTCAAAAAGTACCTTGCTTACTTAAAGGTTGTTGGCCATGAAGCTGTGGTCATAGTAGAGAGGAAGCTATTGTATGTGAGATTTAAAAGAAAAGATCCCCTTTGTTGTTAATAAATAAACAGATGGGTAGCTCATATTATGACAGTCGAAAGCAACAACAGCTCGATGTGGTTGGCTGACAATATTTCGCCGGAATTTATCCTCTGTTCTAAAGCTGCAGCAAATAACATTTGAGCTCTTATTCTTATTCAGCAAATGAAAGGAAAATCCACCAGATTTTTGCTTCGTGAATATTGTTCTATCTATGTTTATGTGTTTGTTGGCATACGCATAACTAATGAGGGACAGAAATATAGACAGACATATATTTTTTCTATAAAGTTTTATCTTGTGATGTGTTTCTCTGTGTCACTAGAAACTGCAATGGATTGGCCTGCGTTGATGCTGTTGCAGCTTCAGAACGCTGAGTGACATCATCCTTGGGCCCTGTTGCTGTCTGCATGGGTCTTGGTTTTCCCCCTCTGCCCCCAAATACAATACACAAACTGAGGCCTGTTAGAGGCTTTCTATTGTTGAAATGAATCGACAGGGAGAGTGTGAGACAATGGATGGATGATTGTTACATTGACGGTTGATAGATGGATGGATGGATGGATGAATTGGTTGAGGATGGACACTTGATTTGTGACGGATGGATGATGCCAATTAAGCTCCTTTGAATCCAATTGATCTGATGGAGGATAGAGGATGGATGGAGGCATCAATAGGAAGAAGAAAGGTGAATGCAGTGTGCATAAGACACCTTGAGCTGTTGTTGAGCGTCAGATGTTTTATACCTTCAGCCATGCTTCACTCTTTCAGCTACCTTTATGAAGCACGTATTTAGAACAGGGTTTGGGGTCACGATCCGAGGCATGTCCAAAATTACAGAATTAGATTTGTTTTTTCAAACCCCTGTGCCTAGACCAGTGTTATATAACTGTGGTACGGTTTGGTTTCGTGTGTACGGACAAAAAGACATTGGCATTTAGGGTTGTTTCTTCTCGGCATGAATCCTCAATTGAGAAGCCGAGCTTAGGTTGTCATTTCTCAGCCAAAAAGGTGTGAACTCTCACACACACACACACACACACACACACACACACACACACACACACACACACACACACACACACACACACACACACACACACACACACACACACACACACACAGCATGCTAATTATCCAAATACTAATTCAGTAGAAACATTGACACAAAGGTGTTCTACTCACTAGTAGTGAAAAGTATTGTGAGAAGCTGCTATTCATTAGTCCTCTGTTCACAGAGTAGCGCTGCCAAATGGAATGCACATTGCCATCACCTCACATGAACTACGAATGAATGCCAGGAACTTTTTTTCCTTCATAATGGCGCAATTCAGAAAGGCGGACAGACACTGCCTGTGAGCCATACCCCTTTGGATAGAGAAGTGCGTTTGTGTGCATGTGTGAGTAATCTGTGCGCATGTCTGGCAAAATGGACATAAATGTCAGAATCATGGTGAAGAGTTGGTCAAATGGACACAGTTTTCATCTGGTTGGGAGGATTCTGCTCAGAGCGGTTTGCCGCGCCTGCGCCATCATCCTCCTCAAAGTACTCGTGTACTTTTAATGGTCGTGTCCATTATGAGCCAGTGCAATGTGTTCAAAGTAATACTAACGGGGAGCATGCCGATAACATTTTCAACACAAACCCCCTAATAAGTAGCTTAAAAGAGTTGCTATTATTTCCCATCAACCTCAATGGGAGCTCAGATAACTGCTACCTTCGACAATAGGACACATGCCCGATAGCAGAAGAGACGGATGGGTACGCTACGCAGGGAGGGTCCTTTGAATGGGGATGGGTGGCGTAAGATGTGTGAGGTGCACAATACCATGGCACTTCAGCTCTGTTACAGCAAAATGTATTATGTTAGAATGGCGTCCAAACAGCCTCAAAATAGACAGGGCAAAGTGATAAATAAAACCGAATGCATCGTAGGAATGGGAAATAGCCAGGCTCAGGACTCATTTTGAATTGCCACATTATGTGAGTGACACATCTCGGTACATCAGCCGAATGGAACAATCATGGACATACTTTTAATGTGAATGTGTCATTCTCGCTCGTTATTTCTCTCTCTCTCTCTCTCTCTCTCTCTCTCTCTCTCTCTCTCTCTCTCTCTCTCTCTCTCTCTCTCTCTCTCTCTCTCTCTCTCTCTCTCTCTCGCTCTCTCTCTCTCTCTCTCTCTCTCTCTCTCTCTCTCTCTCTCTCTCTCTCTCTCTCTCTCTCTCTCTCTCTCTCTCTCTCTCTCTCGCGCGCTCTATCTCGCTCGCTCTCTGTTAAGCTCAGTTGCTGCTACCCAGTGCTACAAATCTTACCAGCATGTTGAAGCTCTTACATATAAAGTCTTAATATATTTATTAGTGGTATGCAATTATATACCATTAATGTAACTAATAACAAACAATTGCTGCTTACAACATAACGTGTTGTTTCTAGACTTCAGCCAGCATATGAGTATTCTAGAAAGGCAGCATTCAACTGTATTCTCCTTTCACAAATGGCTCCTGTGTACAAAAAAGAAAGTAACAGAAAGATTTACAGTGATGTTCCTGCTTACAGTCTATGGCTATAGGGTCATACCACAAGCTAAAATTGGCTTTGACTTAAGAGACGACATTTTGTATTTTCATCAACAGGGATACATTTTGACCAAAGTTGCATCATATTGTGGTCTTCATTTAGCCTCCATGGTGACTTCATTACACTGTTGCCGTCAGTGTGATTTTACTTTGAGAAGGAGCTCAGGTATGACAGAAAAGCCACGTAGTGGTTAAGAAATCTAGCAGTTAGAATATATCAGTGTGTGTATGAAGGCAGAGCTCAATCCGATTGTTGAGCTGATTCCATATGGGATGGGAATAATATGGGATTGTCAAGGTTTCATTGAGTAGTGCCTCAATATGACTATATGGGTCTATGCAAGTAGCATGTTAAAAAGAAAGGTCTCTCAAAATGGTGATACATAGCACATTTGAAATGGGAACCCTTGTTTAGACTTGCGCTTCAGATGTTTACTAAAATACAGTGTTTCTGTCAAATGTGTTTGCCAATTTTGACGTCAGCGCATTATAAAGACAGCACAAAGGATTAATGACGATTTGATTGCAGCATTTACAGTGGTTCTTCAAGCAAGTCAAGCACTTTGTGTGTCAGATGTAACTATTTTTTATTATTTTGTACATCAGTCCAAACTCAAGCCTTTCGATTCAACTTTGAAAATGGGTCTCCCTTTGTATCTATTGTGGTGATTAGTGATCTTAAGGAACCTACAGCATCAATAAGCTTCAATGTATTTTTACGAACGTTTTTGTCTAGAACATACACTACCATTGATTGATGAAAGGTGTGTGCTGTAATACTGAGTAGAGAGTGTTTTGTATGCGATAGAATATTATAGTAAATTAGGTAGATAGAGGTAGATGTATACCAGGAGGACATATCAGTGAATAAAACAGATTACATGAAGGATGTATTGTCCATCTCCTTCAACTTCTTTTTCCCCAATATGTGATTTAGTATTTTAACCTTGTTTCTATGGTGGTTTAAAACGATAACCTTCTGTGTTTGTGTCTCTGTATACAGCCTGCAAGTACACTAGTATTTCCTTAGTACCAGTATCCAGATATATTTAACTTGGATCGCTATCGATTTTATATTCTTGTTTTTATTAAAAAATGTTGGCTTTTCATACCATAACTGTCTTCACCACCATATCTCTAGCAATTGCCATTACAGACACAATCCCCCAATGGTCCCAATTTTCTGTTGTATATATGAATTTACTATTGTTTATCAGTGGCTTTCCATCAAAGTCGACGTGCAAACCACTGCCCTTGGCTGTTATCTGCCAACAGACAAAAAAGGGGATGTGTCAGAGCTTTACCTGAAGTATTCAGGGCTAGGAATTCAGTTCCCTGCATATTCGATAGTTGGTCTGTATGTTAGACTTATGTCATTTAAGCTGCTGTTATGTGGTTACTGTTTATGTTGCTGTTGTTGCTGTTGTTGTCGTTGTTGTTATCGTCAATAGTTTTTCAAGAAGCTCCACAATAAAATTGCCCATCTTTGTCACTTATGTGTCTGTTTGTGTGTATATATTCAATCACCTGCACAAATAGAGGTTTTGAGTAATTGTAAAAACCAACACCAACTTTTCAACCCAGAGACCCTTCCCGACAAAGACTATTTATATCACACGATAATCTCCTTCTGTTCAGTCAAGCAAATATCACTTTAAAATGTTTAAACAGGCTCATTGAAATTGTGTCAGTGATCACATGTGAATCAGTCAATATGTCATGATTGATTAATACAGCCCCCATTAAGCGAGAACAAGATGGTTGTTGTATGGTTAAGATATAAGCTTGCATAGCAGGTCTAATGAGACTGGATTCACAAAATGTTCAGCTGATTGTGTGTGTGTGTGTGTGTGTGTGTGTGTGTGTGTGTGTGTGTGTGTGTGTGTGTGTGTGTGTGTGTGTGTGTGTGTGTGTGTGTGTGTGTGTGTGTGTGTGTGTGTGTGTGTGTGTGTGTGTGTGTTTGTTTGTTTGTGCATTGTAAATTGTTTGTGCATTGCCCTTGTGCGTTTGAAAGAGCATGTTTTTAGATCTGTGCTGAGAAAAAGAGTGCTACATTGTGCGTGTGATTGGGTTCACTTGTGTGTGATTCGCTTCCCTCTTCTCGCTGTCTCCGCTGGGCTAAGTGGACATGAAAGCTGTGCAGAGGCGGGCGTGCATCGCAGGGAAAGCATATCGGACAATTAAGAAGGAGCCTGTGTACTGTGTGGCTCTGTGTGGGGCTGATTGGATCAGAGGGACAACCACTCACAGCTCTTGGTCTCAGGACATTGCAGGTAATTACCCATAAGTCACTGCTCCTCTGTATTGAATCTTTGGGCCAATTACGCCCCCATAGGCAGTCCACCTAGCCTTAATTTATTACCCCCGCTTGCTTGTTGACCTTTCTGAAGACATGTTCTAGAGGTGCTGTTAGACACATTACACGGCGGCAATGTTGTATGTGTAGCCTGAAAGAGAGCGGAGGAGGAGATGTCTTAAATGTATGGAAAATAAATGCAAAATATATAGGCCTATACAAAGAAATGCTATGAAACTGAATTCATTCAATCAGCTATTAATTTAACTTTATTTTAACCAGGAAAATCCCTTTGTGGGTTGTCTTACACCACACAAGCTTTATCTGTTATTTATTTTGGTAGTTTTGTTATTTTATTTAATTGTAGGACTATTATTTGATTGTCTTGATTCATTTCAGAAGTGCTTCCTAAGGCTATATTTAAGCAAAGGTATGTAAAAAAGTTTGTAGCCTTATCAGAAAATGCATATAAAAAACACAAATATTGAAATTGGTCAATGTTTCCAGATTTACCTGCCCATTTATTTTTTCTGGATCATGATGTCCACCTGATGTCCACCAACTCCCACAGAACAAATTCAGAGTTTGCTATTTATAAAAAGTATTTATGTATTTATGTTCACTTGTTTAATGCCCGGTCCAGTACGATTTATTGTAGCATTAATCAATTGCATAATAATGAAATATGCACATGCCCATATCATAAAGCCATGTGCCTCTTTGGGTGTAATACGATCCTCCTCTCTGGTCTGAGTCACTGAGTCACACGAGCTCAACTCTCCAGCCACGTGCAGAACAGTTCCCCAGTCCTCCTTCCAGTCCCTCCCCCAGAAACTCGGCCCTCCTCCACCCCAGAAACAGACATGCACTAACGCACACACACATACACACACAAACACACACACACACACACACACACACACACACACACACACACACACACACACACACACACACACCACAACACACACACACACACACACACACACACACACACACACACACACACACACACACACACACACACACACACACACACACACACACACACACACACACACACACAAATCTCAAATGTAATAATAAAAAAAGAAACTAATTCTGCTATTCCTATATCATGGCTACTCAAAGCTACTTTGATCATATGCTTACGCAGCCTCATGTGTAAGTGGCTTGGCACCAAGCTGAATGTAGCACATCTAATAAATAACCCATCCGCACAATTCGTTGAAGGGTCTTTTTATTCAACAGAGTGCAGTTTAGATCAACGACACAGTGAGATACATCTTTCTGTGCAAACATCAGGTCTCTGGGTGACTCTTGTCTTCCACCAGATACTTTCATTGAGTACAGAACGTGTTACCAGGCCGCATGCGCTGTCTTCCAACCCTCCGTCAAATGAAAACAATCCAACAATTTATATTTTTTTCTGACAATTTCTTTAAAGCAAAACAAGCATAATAAAAAGTGTACTATTTAAAAATAAAAACACAGGGGTAACCTAACTAAATAGGAAAGAAATATATTCAAGTTGAAATAATGTACCTAATTTATGTCTAAGTAGGTAACAATTGCAAAAATAAAGCTAAGTTACCGTGCAAGAGTTACAGTGGATTTTATAATAGAATTTTGTTGGGCAATTTCAAAAGTTGAATTAGATAGCAATCAATTTTACAAACGTATTTCTCTCGGTTTGCTTTAAGTGTGCTTTCTTTGATTTCAGAGTTTAGACCCTTATTTTGTTCATCATTATCTTGTTTATGAAGAAAAAAGCTATTTGATTTGTGCTTAATAAGTGTACGTATTTGCTCGAGCTTATTCTTGTGCATTAATGCTTTAATTTGTATAATATGTCCCCTTACCCTTAATTTCAAGATAATTCCCTATTAACTTCAAATCAAAATCAGTGGAATTTGTCCATATTAGTGAACTCCGACCTCCCCTCTCTCCTGCCTGATATCAAACACGTGCCACTAGTCCATAGTTTATGCACGTACCTTCATTAAGGATGGAGAGAGCAAAATGGAAGTGGAGCAACAGAAACATGATCATTCCAAACCCTGAGAAAGAAAGGGAATCAACCACTTACAGAAAATGTCAGAGGCAGGTTAAAGTCATCTTCTTATGTAGTTATTTATCAACCAGGTCGAATCCAAATCCATTTCCAAATCACACTGTGTTGTTTAGTTGTAATTGTTACATGACCAATGGGCTAATTGAAAAGATGTTCTTTTATGAATAAGACTGACTTTAAGACCCCACCCCTGCCATCGTCTAAGAGGTGTTTCCATTCTTTCTCAGGGCAATACTTGCTGATATCAGCAGAGCGCTTCGCCCCAGTGTTGAAAGCGGATGGTACCTTTGAGGACTGATCGTCAGAGCACAGCTTACGCCTGTGCTCATACTCAACTCTCAACACCTGGGGGTCAGGCTCACTGGGTTGGCGGAGGCTGCTGTCAGTCAGCGGGGGGCAGGCGTCACTGTCAGGTCTCGGTGACCTGATTGGTGGCGTCGCCGGCTGGCCCCTGTCACTGTCAGGAGGCGGGGAGCGCCTCGTCACAGTGTCAGGAGTCCAGCAGCTGCTTCCGCCCCGCGTCGCTCGCTCAGCCTGCGTCAGTGTCAGCGTCAGCTGCTGCGGCGCGCGCCTCCGTTGCCGGAGAGAGCGCTCCACTGTCAGCTGCGCCTCGACTTTCACATGCCCTGGCCGGCCGCTCACGGTCGCTGCATGACAAGCACGGCCTGGGCCTCCTGCGGCACCAGGCTCAGGTCTGCAGCCTGCTGGCCGCCGGAGTGCAGCAACGACCCGCCGTCGTCGACCCTGCCCTGCTGAGCCTGCCCCGCAACCTGCTGGTCGCCATGGTGATGCCTGTGGCCGTGATCGTGTCCGGCATGGGCAACAGCCTGCTGGCCGCCATGGTGATGACCCTGACCATGATGACCACCGGCGTGCCCATCCCCATGCACCGCCCCCTCCTCTCTGACGGCGGTACCCACCCCCGCCGCATCAGGCCTGACCACTACTGGCCTGGTGCACTCCTCTGGAACGTCCACGCTCTGTCGGAGAAGAGAAGGAGAAAACACTGTGAGTCTCAAAGATGAAGATGAAGACGTCGGTCTGTATGCGCAAGGCTATGATGGATATGGGCATCACATACCTCATGTGAACAGTCCCCACATATGCGTTTGCAGTAGGTCTCTTTGACGGCGTTCTCTACATGACCCTGCCCGATGATGGAATATGGCAGTGCGATATGGTAGGTGAGACGGCCACACCTGATGTGTAAATAGATATAACAAAAAAAGGGTTTAGAATTTCCTTAAACATCAAGAATGACAAATACGATCAAGAGATTTTCAATGATTTCAAAGAAAATGGATGGAGTTTAATATGGCCCTGTTAACATATTTGCCAGTGTGGGCGACCTGACCTGTCATAAATAAGGAAATCATCCTTCTCCCCGTTCAAGGCCTGCCACACATCGGCATCCTGGTCCCCCTGCTTGTAGAGGCTGATGCTGCTTGACAATCTGGTGGTCAACATGGAATGCAGGCGCTGGGCTTGTATCCCCTGGTGGTTGATTACCATGTAGTTGACATTCACCAGGCCCTGATTTTCCAGTTTCTGGCGTAGGCTGTCCATACTGTTCACAGACAGAGCAGACAGAGCATGCAAGAGAGAGATGAGGTGAACCTTGGCCTCATCATCATTATCATCCTCCACATCATCATTATTAATGTTGGTGCTGGTTTTATATTGTTATTCTTTTGCACAGTGTGGAAGGACTGAATAATCAAGTCCAGTTCACTCATAAATATACGTTTAAAAGGGAAAAGCTTTTGTATGTTTGAATGCTATTGTATGAGGCCCAGTCTACCGGAAAGGACTGGCACAGTTTAGCATTGAAATTAAATGGACATTTTTATATACTTAGCACACATGACTTATTTTATGAAGAGCATAATGTGGGAATGCTTGTGGGGACTGGCAGAGTTAGCATTGCATTTATTTCAGGTTTGGGGACTGTAGGGTAAATAGTAAGATGTCATTTTGCCAGACAAGTAAAACTGTGCACGTACTTGGATGCCTGCACCAGGCAGAAAAGTCAGCTAGCCTGCAGCAGTGCCACAACAGTCACCCGGCCCTCCGCCTCCTTCATGGGCATCACCTCCCCGATCTTCCAATCGGGGGGCCGCTGACACTGAGGCCCGCCTCCCTGGCTCTCTGCCCCGCCCCCAGGGAGCAGGCAGAGAGCCGAGAGCAGGCTGAGGCACACCCACATTGCTGCTGTGAGTCCTCACTGCCCTGATCTGAGGAAGGGTGGAGGAGAGGAGCAAGAAAAGGAGGGGATGGCAGAGTGGAAGATTTTGGAGGAGTGGAAAGGGGAGGGGACAGTAGGAGGGGAGCGCAGAAAAATGTTGTCAACATCAGCCGAGAGGAATGAGAAGTACTAAAGGTCAATGTAGCGTTAAGCTTAGACTGAACAATTTTAGCATACCATCTGCAAGTTGGGCAATATTTGTGTTAATGTGTAAAATATAATGTGTTTTGTACAAATGGAGAAGAATATGCTAGATTTGGTGCAATTTACTAGTATTGATACAGTAGTTTTAGATAAAATGTGGTATGGCTCAGGCTTTATTTGAAATCATAGTTTTAGAAAACTTGTGTGTGTGTGTCTGTATGTATGTGTGTGGTGTGTGTGTGTGTGTGTGTGTGTGTGTGTGTGTGTGTGTGTGTGTGTGTGTGTGTGTGTGTGTGTGTGTGTGGTTGTGTGTGTGTGTGTGTGTGTGTGAATGTGTGTGTGTGTGTGTGTGTGTGTGTGTGTGTGTGGTGTGTGTGTGTGTGTGTGTGTGTGTGTGTGTGTGTGTGTGTGTGTGTGTGTGTGTGTGTGTGTGTGTGTGTGTGTGTGTGTGTGTGTGTGTGTTTGTGAATGCGCGGATCCCTCTGGGTGTGTTTAGATTAAGTAAACTGAAGGCCCTTTTATATCATGCACATAATTTATCTTCGACGCAAACATTTTTGCACAGATACATGCACACTTTGTGCTGAACATTGTTGGACAAGGGCCAAAACTGTTGCCAGATAGCAAATATTTGACAGTGAATATATTATACCATTCAATGTTTATAATATTTATCAATAGTCAATACTTGCTATAGACATTTTCTCCTTTTTTATGCAAAAGAGTATAAGGACTTCATTAAAAAAAAACATAACACGCAACCCATGTACAGTATATACTTAAATTAATTAAATTCCAATAACAATGTTTGACTGCATGGATGGGAATCTTAGTTGTTTGACTTACCGTGCGTGTTTTTGATTCTCCTTCAGCAGAGTTCTTTCTCGCAGTTGACTGCTCGATGAAAAACAAGTCCCCCTCCCTCAACCCTCCCCTTTATACTCAGCCTGTTGTTTTCCTGTCCATAAGGAGGACAAAGTTCAGTCTCCTTGCTCCTCTGATTTTGCTGACTCGTGCACATCTTCAAAATGAGTGATGCTTTTTTTCTGTCTCAGGGAGAAACATGTGAGGGCCACATTTTTCTCTAGCTAAGGAGCAATAGAGGCTTTTTTATTTCAGAATGTTGAAATTCACACCTTTTAGGGAACACCATGGTTGTTTTGCTATTTGTTACTTTTTCAGAACTATTCAAACCTTAAAGCATTATTTATTTAATGGGAAGAAAAACTTTTTTCATGAGCTTCTGTTATGACATCCTGTTATTTGTTGTAAGCATTAAAATTAATCAGACTGCTGGTCAAATTATGTTAATTACATTGTTACAATCTACAGATGGACGCCTGTGCAGCAGAAACAAAAACTCTATAGAGCTTTTAAGAATTTGTTTAAGAAGAGTTGTTCTTAGCTGCAATTTTTGTACTGAGGCTCAAATGTTAAAATATTTAGAAAAAAGGGAAGTTACTTTCAGTTTTATCTGTTGTGAAATATATCCCATGTGAAAATATTCAACTTGTTTTTGTGATTATTTGGTTGAAGACGGTTAATATAGTTGACACTTTTGCTAGGAAGTCTTACAGAGTTACAAAAATTATTTTTTCAATTACAATATTACATTTTTACCACTCTATCTGCTCTTAAGTGTTTTTAAGCCTACCAAGATATTGTAAAGAGTCAAGAATCCACTGGACCAGGCTTATAGTCAAGAAAGTTTTATCTGTAGATAGCAGATTAAATAATGTTACTCATTGACAGTACCTGGCATGCTTACAAGTACATTTCAGCAGGACACAGGGATCTTTGTGGAAGGTTTCACATGACTCCTGAGTGTTTTACACAGCGGCCACATTGCGCAAGCAGATTGTAGCTTCACAAAATGCTCAATAAAAAGATGTACATTGCATTACAACACATGGTTCATGGTTCATATATTCGTTTTTTATTTTGAATGTAGCAGTTATGACTCAAACGAAAAGGGAAAAATAATTAGTGCTTTGTACAACTACTTTGAAGCATTGATAGAGTAGTAAGTAGAGAATTCCTAATTTGTAAAGATTTTTTCCTACATTGATACTCATTGGTAAACGGTTCATTATCAATTACAAATTCTGAATAAGTTAAAGCTGGGGTATGTAGTCCTGTTCAGAAGCACTTTGTCTTATACTTGGGGAAATGGCCCGTCTAATTTCAGAGGAATCGGTACGCTATGTCAGCAGGAAAAGGAACGGAAAATAACAGAGCTCTGTGACAGCCGCAAGACTGAGAAAACTCCGCCCAATCTGTATCCTTCAGACCGTAGGGCACGGATTGGTCGAAGTTTGCTCGGAGACTAATGAACCAATCAGATGCCTTCATGTCTAGTTCTGCCCCCGCCCCCCTCCTACGGGAGCGCGCACAGCCTTCAGGTCCCTGTGTGTGGGGGCGTGGCTTGAACGGACTCACTGACGGGAGGGGGAGCAGGGGGGAGGAACTTAGAGGAGGTGTCACACCAAATTTGTACCGGCTGCCAAATTTGTACCTCAAACCTGCCTAGCAACAGATGACCGCGCCGCAGACGATCGCGAGATGACCGTGGACGATCGCGAGATGACCGCGGACGATCGCGAGATGACCGCGGACGATCGCGTCGAATGACGTAGGAAAGTTCGCGAACATTCTCGATATAGTTCATAGATATATTATAGATATTATATATTACATTATAGATATAGTTCGATATAGTTATTTTGTCTCTGGCAACATGAGCGCGAATGTTTTTTGAACCTGCTTTATACACTCAGTTTACTAGCTTAATGCGATTAAACAATAAAATCCAATACGAATATAAAGTTAGTAACTCTAATAAATGTAATTAGGAACGCTAATAAATGTAATGTGTTATCTGTCTGGTCGCGTTCCGTGAACTATATCGAGAATGTTCGCGAACTTTCCTACGTCATTCGACGCGATCGTCCGCGGTCATCTGTTGCTAGGCAGGTTTGAATGGATTACGTCACCCGGTACAAATTTGGCAGCCGGTACAAATTTGGTGTGACAGAGGCAGGAGGAGGTGCTTTTTTCAAATCTTGCTCGCTCTCTTGCTAGTTTTCCAGAACTACATACCCCAGCTTTAATGAGACAATGGTTTGACAATTTACACACTATGGATAAATAATGCTTTGTTAACACTTAATAATGATTTGTTCAGCTAGTTAGAAAGCATTAGGAAAGGATTTGTGTGAGCTTATCTAAATTGAGGACTCTATTCCTGACTAAACATTTATAAATTTTATAAAACGTATAAAAGTTAATGCTGGAATGACCACAATAACAAAAATAAGAACGATGGTGCTGGTTTAAGGCTTAACAATTAAGGCAAAACTGAGTTTGGACTTTGTGTTGGACATGAGAGGCCTTCTCAACTGTTGGGGAATACTTTGAGTTCAAGATTATATATTATTTTATTTTGAATGGTTGACTCCCAAGTCATGAAATTATTGTTTATTTGTCGTTCATTGTCTAAATTCATTACTCCTCTTGTGGAGTGCAGAAGAATGCCAATGTATAACATTTTAATGACCTGAGTCGAGTTTTGTTTTTATTCATGCAGTTATTATTATGTACAGTGCATATATATACAGGGTACGACTTACACACTTAAATGTTCAAATAAATATTTTCACAAAGACGGTTTCAGCAGCAGCAGCATAGCAGTGGCCATGCAAGTGGGCTCAGAAAGGGAAGTTCATATAACTTATTGTAGAGTACAGCACATGTAGGTACACGCAGCAGCACAAATTGTGTGACATGAATAATGGGGGACCTGCTGAGCAACCGTTTAGCTTTATCTCTTGCAACACCCCCTGCATGATATTGATACAATTTAATTGTTGATCAATAGAGTGGACGAAAACAATCGTCAATATGCCCGTCTTCAGGCATATCTGGTCACCAAGCAACGCTCACCAGCGTCCCCTATTGTTGCAAGGGCTTCTGGGAATCGGAGGCCCTACTGGAGAACGACCGCCCTTTTTGGAGCAACGAGAGTAGAGGAGCTCTACGTGCGTCGGGACACATAATACCATAAAACTACTTTCTAAAGCAACGTGGCTGGACAAGAGGTACCTCTGATGATGGTTTAAAACTCCCATTTTGACCCATGGGTCTCATAATCTAGAAATCTGTCAGGAAAAGTGTGTTTTAATGCGCGTTTTGATGACGTAATGTTGATTGTCAAACGGGTTGGCGAGCATGCTAGTAGGCCTGTGGGCTGCAAAAGCTTTGGATTCCTTAATGTTTAGAGCCTCGTTAGTAAGGGATCAAAACCGGGCAATAATCCTGTGCACTGGGGCTCAGTCAGAATATTCCCTTATCTACGTCGACACCAACTGTTTCAGGCCACACTTGTACGTTTTGCTAGGTAGGCTAACAGTTTAGCCGGTAGCCCAAAGTGAGCTAATTTGGCTACTCATGACGTTCACAGCGTTGGAGAGAATAGTGCCGCACTGAGTATGTATGATTGGTCCAATCACATATCAGTCTGGCGTGTCATATCAGGACAGTGGACACATGATTTTTTATTTTGTGCGTCGCATGATGGACTGTGTGTCCGATGCGAATGACCTAGAGAAAATATTGAAATGAGAACAACTTAATGATATATACATACAAATCAATATTTTTTTAGGAATAGTCATTTTGAGAACTATATGTGTGGATGCATGTGAACAGTTACAAAGTAACATCCGTGTAGACTACACCCCTCAAACGACCTGTCGTTGTCCTACATAAATAAAATATGTACGTATACATATATATTTCCTATTATTCAAAGTAAATTAATCATCACTATAATGCTGTAATCCAACATTTCATTATTCTTGATTCAAGATGGTTTTAACTATAAATATGCTCTCTATATTATTTAGTTATATGCTTGCCATGAGTGTCACGCTGAAATTCTGTGACATGATTGTGTGAGATCATTGTTAAGTTTGACCATCTTTCTTTGCTCTCTTAGGGAGGGCAGGCAAGTATCATGGCGGCTGAGGCGGAGATGGAGCGTGGAAGCATGTTCCCGTCGCACTACAAAGTCATGCTGGACAAACTAAATGAACAGAGACAACTTGACCAGTTCACAGACATTACCCTGATTGTTGATGGTATGCAATATGTCAAATTCTCAGACGGTAGTGATAAGTCAACTCGGTGGTGAATATAAAGGGAACTTAGATTTGAACAATCCATGTTTACTTGTCGGTACAGAAGAAGGATTCTTGCAAATGTAAATTAATGGTCCAATGTTTATTACATATAATGGACAAATGGATGGACTAATATGGAAATGGTTACATCAGGACCAAATCTTTTCAACATCTGTGTAAATGGCTAATCTCGTTGACATAAAAGCATTCCTTTAAGACGTATGCCACAAGGCAATCATTTGAATTTGTTTGTTAGATAATAAAGACAAATCCAAACACACAAAACCCCATGCCATAGACCAAACAAGTGTGGAGTCTGCCACTCGATTTAAATACTTATTATTATTATTAATATAATATATATATAATAATATAATAATCTAAAATAATGCTTTCTTTTCTCTGTGTTTTGTGGATATACAGGGCACCAATTCCGAGCACATAAAGCAGTACTTGCAGCTTGTAGTCAGTTTTTTCACAAATTCTTCCAGGATTTCACCCAGGAGCCTCTTGTGGAGATAGAGGGTACGTGGTTCTGTTTATCTATGAACACTGCGGTGTGACAGAGTTATGGTTTCCCGATTGGTCACGGCATTTACTATTGACATTTTTTATTGCCTTCAACAATACTAAAACTTTTACTTGTTATTTTTTCCAGGGATAATACAATTTATTACACTTAAAAAAATTGTAGCCTGTTAGTCTTGTGAACTTATTTAATTCAATAATGGCTTGAGCCTTGTTGGCTGCATCCTGCACACGCACGTGTCCTCTTAACTGGTCCTGATGGCATCCGTTTGGACAGGTGTGAGTAACTCCGCCTTCCGCCAGCTGATGGAGTTCACCTACACGGCCACGCTAGCCATCAGTGATGAGGAGGAGGCCAATGATGTCTGGAAGGCAGCAGAGTACCTGCAGATGCAAGAAGCTCTCAAGGCGCTCAACAACAAGTGAGGCTACATAGACACCCACCCACCCCAATCTCCAACCTGTTTTTTTCTGTGACTGGAAGAATCTGTAATGGCTGCTGGTTTGAGCTGTTTTTTTGTTCCAAAGCAGAATAGTAACGTATCACGCCTGGAGTCCACTGCGATGTTGTGTTTGGCCACTAGAGGACTCCTGAAATGTATTGGCATTAATTCTATGTGCATGAAATGTCAGGTTTGTGTAATGGGGATGAAAATGACCATCACTATTTTGGCTCATCTTCAAAGTGACCACTTGACCCACAGCTTTGTTCTACTTGTACTGTCGTTCAACCGAAAATGGATGTCTGATGCCTCGGATTTAATTCTCAGGGGGACAGAGAGTCCCTCGCAAGATGTCCCAGAGAAGAGGGGAGTCAAGAGGAAAATCAGCGAGACGTCCAACGTAATCACGGAGACACTGCCCTCGGTAGAAGGGGAACAGGTGAGAGACAGGCTTTAAGATGGCAGTATGGGTCATATTAAATCAGTTAAGATTAAAGCGGCTCGGGGCAGATTTACGAATGATTAAAATGAAAAACATTCAAGCCGCTTCGTATCTGAAATATTTATTTTCCTTTTTTGAGATTCAAATTAATTTTTAATCAGAAAACATTCAACTGACATTTATATTATCTTTCTTTGAATAAACTTTAAAACCTAATTGTATTATTGAGGTCCAGATTCCATCTTCCTTGTGTGGTGCAGGTGGAGATCGAGGTGATCGAGGGAGGCATTGAGCTGGAGGAGTCGGGGCTGGAGGAGGTGGTGGACGCGGCCAAGAGCGCGGCCCAGCCCACCTCAGACGACTCGGCCCTGGTTCTGCTCGCCGACATCACCAGCAAGTACCAGCAGGGGACGCAACCGACGCATGTGATCAAGAAGGACCATGTAAGCGTGGCACCTGATTGACCCGACACCCCTCAATTGTGGGTGATGTTAGTTTGGTTTAGGCTGGCTTGGGCCATGTGTTGATCTGTTTAGTAGCAAAGAAAAAACACCAAAGAGTGCTGCATCTCCTGTTACTAACTTAAAACTAGCTAACCTATAATAAAGCAGTTTCATATCTTTATCAATATAATATAGCACAAAAATGGCTGTTTAGGAAATAAAAGATATCAACGTATTTGTATATTTTTTTGTGTGGTTGCTCATACAAAAATAGCTATTATACATGGTTGAAATGTTTAACGTAAGCATTCCAACTCCGAACGGGACATCGGTTCCCGTACGGCGCAATCGTATGGAGAAACAAAGAGTTTCCGAGCCGCGCTCTGAGGATGCTCTGTCCCTTTTCGTGTGAGCCCAGGAGGTGTCGTACCAGGAGGAGACGGTGACGGCCTCCAAGGTGCTGGAGAACGTGGAGATGGTGGAAGTGCAGATCTCCCAGGTGGACAATATGTTCCGCTGCCACAAGTGCGAGCGCAGCTTCAAGCTTTACTACCACCTCAAGCAGCACATGAAGACGCACGCCGGGCCCCTTGACAAGCCGCACGTGTGTGCGTACTGCGGCAAGGCCTACACGCGGGAGGGCGCGCTCAAGCTGCACGTCACCACCTTCCACTTCGAGGCGGAGGAGCTGTCGCGCAGCCAGCGGCCGCAGAAGCGGGTGCACGTGTGCGAGTACTGCGACAAGAACTTTGACCACTTTGGCCACTTCAAGGAGCACCTGCGCAAGCACACGGGTCAGCATTCCTCTGTTTATGTGTTTATGAAAATAGGTCGTCTGTGGAAGGGAGACATTTGAACGTGTTTGCTGACGGGAATGCAAATTAAATCATTGATGTTTTCATTTCAATTGAGTCTGTCACGATAAGACGTACACAGCTATGAATGCCAAAGAATTTGACTTAAAAGTTATCTTTTGGCAATTTTCAACTTAAAATGTAAAACTTTTAAGTAGACATTTTCATTTTTTTGAATGCATTTGAGAACTCTCCATGCGACAGAAACACATATTTTAATCAACTTAGTATAAACCTGTTTCTAGAAGGGACCCTGTAGGGATGTTGCGCTTGTTCCTTTTCAAATGGTCCTTGTCATGCTCCTCTTGTCTGTCCCTGTGCAGGTGAGAAGCCCTACGAGTGTCCCGACTGCCATGAGCGCTTCGCCAGAAACAGCACCCTCAAGTGCCACATGTCCGCGTGTCAGAATGGAGCGGGCGCCAAGAAGGGACGCAAGAAGCTGTATGAATGCCAGGTGATAAGCCGCAATCATTATTACCGTGGTCTATGGGGGTAAGGCTGTGTATTTATGACACCGTTTGGCTCGCTGTTGTATAATAAATAGCTTACTATGCCTAAAAACATAGCCGCCCATACTAAGAATGTCGTGAATTCATGGATTACCTTTTTTATTTGATTTACATTTTCCCTATTGTTAGGCATTTTGGATAAATGTCCTTCATGGTATTGTTCGGGCGGAGAGTACGGTACCTATTGTATGTAACTTTTGTAAAAAGCCATATGGTGGACAATACCGTAGCCTGCAGCCTGCTGCTGGGAATCGAACACCAGCAGCGCTAACACCTTGCTATACCAGTTGACCTAGACAGGACCACAACTCTAGCATCTTTGTGTGCGCCAGTTTGTAATGTGAGCCGATCTCCTAATTTCATACTAACATTTGCAGACAGACACGACTTCTCCCTTGTTTCAAACATTTAGCCATTTAAATTACAAAGTAAATTCCAGAAGACGCTGAAGGGCCAAGCAATGACTTGGTTATTAACACTTCATTTGATAAATTGTGATATATTACACCCTTGTAATATTATATCACGGGTGTAATATACCATATATATATATATATATATATATATATATATATATATATATATATATATATATATATATATATATATATATATATATATATATATATATATATAGTAACTGTTCAATTTAGTTGCACAACAGAGGTGTTCATCCAAAGTGTTTTACAATTGAGGGTGAGAAAAATGAAAGCATACAATCAAAAAGTAACTATAAGAGGCAGACCACATGGTGGGATAGGTTTGTGGGATTCCTGTATACCATTTTTAGTCCCGATGGCTACAACAGATCTCAATGAAGGGCATTCCAAAATAAGACAGATCTCAACAAAGATCTAAACGTGAGTTGCCCCTGATCAATATGTTTTTCAAGACGGTAAATCTCCTCTTCCCATGTACCTCGCTTCCTCCCCCCAGGTGTGCAGCAGTGTGTTCAACAGCTGGGACCAGTTCAAAGACCACCTGGTGAGCCACACCGGGGACAAACCCAACTACTGCACCCTGTGTGACCAGTGGTTCACACACCCCAAGGACCTCACGGCCCACCTCAGGGAGGTGCACGACATGCTGGAGGACCAGGTGGTCGCCTCCCCCGTGGTCCCCGCGACAACGGAGGAGGAGGAGGAAGAGGAAGAAATGATGGAGGAGGAGGAGGAGGGGGAGCAAATGGTGGTCGGCCTGGAGGGAGGCGAGACGCTGCTGCTGGACGACGGCATCCAGGTGGAGGCGGTGACGGTGGAGCCCCCCGACATCATGAGCATGGGGGAGGAAGAGGAGTCCTCGAACACCATCACCACCACCACCACCGCCATGGTGATGGAGGACGGGGGTCTGAGGGAGATGTGCGAGGAGGACGTGGAGAGACTGCAGGCAGCCGGCGTTCACATCCAGGTGGTGCACCTGACCAGCGCCGAGTTGGAGCAGCAGACTGTGGTCAACTCTGAGGTGGAGGTGACGCTGGAACAGGAGGAGGAGGTGGAGGTGAAGGTGGCGCACACGGAGCAGGTGTGAGAGACGGGGAGTGCGCCGGCGTCTGGGACGGCGAGCGAACCAAGCAGCATGTCAAAGGCCTGTTCTGAACAGGGGCACGCAGTGGCCCAATCATCCTTCCTCTGTCGTAGAGCACTCATGGCCAAGAACTCTTTGGAGAGAACGGGCATTATTGCCGGTTGTGATGCTTTATTTATTTTTCCACCTGGTGTTCAACGCGATCAATGTTATCAAAAAGAATCACTGCACATTGTCTTTTTTTAAGAGGTGCCATAGCCTTGCTCTACGTCGTTGCTCCGCATGTGTAAATATCTGTCTGAAACATTTTCGGGCCAGTGTTTTTTTGACAGCGCTCAACGTTATGTACTGTGAACTCAAATGCCAACGGGTATGTGGTGCTCATGTCTTAAAGCCATCTTCATATTTTTGGTTTTGGTTTCCATATAACACATTGGTCCATTAAAAGAACGATAACCAATGGAATGAAAATATAACTGATAAGGAAGTTGTCGAAATGGGCTACAGAGTATATTTTTCTTAAATATTTACTCACTTTATATAGAAGAAGAATTTGGTTTGGATTAATTGGGACGTCAATGTATGCTTCAAGTTATACATGCCTAAAGTACAACTGCTTTTTGTACCGTTCAAGCAAATGCGTCTTCCTTTGTACATATTGAATACTCAAATGAATGTTTTACTTTGAAACCAGACGCTTGAAAACATTTGAACATTGTTTGAGATGCTGAGCTCGTTTTTGTAGAAAAAATAAAAATGTAAGGAAAAACAAAATCACGACAGGCACTATCTTTTGTAGTCTAAAATTACAGTACAAACATTAGAAATGTTAGATTCTTCGGAGCTATTGGGAACTTCCTCTTGGTATTTCATTTCATATTTTTGTTGATGGGATCACCTGCCACCACCTCTTAGAACGTCGGACAGCTCCCGCTTGTTGCTCCGCCCACTCCACTTCTGATTGGCTAAAATACCGTACGTTCCCTTTTCAACGCCGCTGACTGGACCCTGTTCCTGCCAATCAAGAGGATTTTCAACGAGGTTTATCGGAGAAGCGGCATAGTTCCCAATGTCATCCAGCCCCTGCGATTGAGGATGGATTTAGTTTATTACAGTTGCCTAATTGGCTTTAACAGACTCACAAAAGACCAAACAAGGTAAGGGTTCAACATATATTTAAATGTCATGTTTCATTCGATTTATAATTACGAGATATAATGACCAAAATACGCTATCCTACACCTACGGGAGTGGCCTGCTACTGTGATCTTCACTGTTTCTAAAGTCACTGCACAGGAGGAAATTGGCAATCGTGAACCCAATGTGGGAGTTTATTTGGATAAGGGCTAAGCTCGGTATACTAGGCTTGTGTGACATGCGCAACAAACCATTGACACCGATTTTCGGAGATGTCTCCAACAACACACGTCTCAAGTCAGTCGACGGGTGGCCGACCTTAACATCTTAGAACATAACATAACGCATTCGGGTCAATGGTCCATCGGCTGACACTGCCATGCGTATGTTGTCGGATTTATGTGTTTATAAGATTTTCTCCCGGTACGGCGTGTTTACGATGGTGGTGGTGGTGGTGGTGGTGGTAGCTATGCATCACTTTGGACTGCCAGGATAGCAGGCCATCGGTTGGTAGCCAGGGAGACGCGCGCTACACGCCACCAGAGATTAAGTAGTCGGGAACACATGTGAGACTTCAGCCGATGACAAGCTGACTAGACAGTTCAACTTAACTTGAACATTTAGATTTAGCATAAAAACATATAGGCCTATCACCGTACAAGAGGAACACCACAACCTACTATTTCAACAAGGAATACATTTGCATCGTTCAACGGATATGGCAGTTTCTATTGTGTCCCACTTATCAAAGTAACATTTTGAATCGCCTCAAGTCTCCTTTACTCAGTTTCTCTCTCTCTCTGAGAGAGAGAGAGAGAGAGAGAGAGAGAGAGAGAGAGAGAGAGAGAGAGAGAGAGAGAGAAAAGAGAGACATCAATCTCTCTCTCTCTCTCATCTCTCTCTCTCTCTCTCTCTCTCTTCTCCTCTCTCTCCTCTACTCTCTCTCTCTCTCTCTCTCTGAGAGATATACTGAGAGAGAGAGAGAGAGAGAGAGAGAGAGAGAGAGAGAGAGAAAAGAGAGACAGAAACCATAAGACATTTGATCTCTGCTTATTCATATTAATTTTGATATGGTTGCGATCACATTACTTCCATGTTCACCATTAAGGATTGCACACCCTTTTTTATTGGAATCACATATTACTATAAGTAGGCCTAATCCATGAGTTTTATTCCCAAACTGACTCTCATATCTAATTTGTAGAAGAGATTGTGCTGAATACTGTAAAATAAACTCTGTCGGTCTGCATAATTCAATGAAGGGTCATTTTGGTAACGTGGTGTTAATTATGTGGTAACACACACACTTAACACACACACACACACACACACACACACACACACACACACACACACACACACACACACACACACACACACACACACACACACACACACACACACACACACACACACACACACACACACACACACACACACACACACACACACACACACACACACACACACCGCCATCGCTCTCCAGGGATTGTATATTGCTCAATGTGTGTTTTCAGAGGTGTCCCTCATTTGATGAGGCTCAGGGAACAGCCTGTACTGTATTACCACCCTGGGGAACTCCGTTAACAACAGCAGACCTATTGCTTGTTTTTCTTTCTAGAAAAAAAAAATATTATCGGGATATAGGGGCATACGATTTTAGCATTCATTTTTGTATTAATTTCCCAGAATTTAGCCCACGCTTTTTTGGTGTGTTTGTAGGAATTCAGAGCAAAGGGGTTTGGGGTGGGGATCTCTCTTTTTGGGATAAATGCGATCATTTCTCCACAGATTCTGTCATTCTGTTCCTAAGGACTGCACTCACTTGTTGTCCCAGGCTCTTTCACTGTCTGGCAATTTTGTTCTACTCGACCAAGCGTCACAATTGACTCATTGAAGACCCTTTTTTTGGCGTGTTTGTGTGTGTGTGTGTGTGTGTGTGTGTGTGTGTGTGTGTGTGTGTGTGTGTGTGTGTGTGTGTGTGTGTGTGTGTGTGTGTGTGTGTGTGTGTGTGTGTATGCATACATTACATTCGTGTATAATTCTCAGGAAGTAAGAGTGTGAAAATACTAATGCATTTATGAATTGTTAAAACTATGCATTTTGCCATGCAAACACATTTAGCGATTTATGATAAAATAATACACTTACAATAGGAGACAGAAAAAATAGGAGGTGTATTTAATACATTTGCATTTAACACTTTATTGTGTGCACTAATCTGTACCGATGCAGGCAAGTCCTAAGCCCTAGCCCTAAAATGTACCCTTGTTTATAAACTAGTATAAAACTACTACCCTACCCTTGTTTATAAACTAGTTTTTTTGGTCAACTTTTTTCTAAGCACGAGTTAGGGTGGCACAGATGAATGCTCACGATGAAATCTACACATTCGCTTGAATTAATAAGCTGCTGATGGTTCTTGAAAACTATCTGAAAAACACACAAATCCTATCTAACCAATCCTCACGTCTGGGGAGGAAAGGACAACCGGGGTCGCAAATTGCCCATCACCAAGCAACCAACTAGAGCCGTTCTCAAGTCAGGCAACACTTAACACAATGCCTTCTGGTCAATTTACTGTTCTAGGCCTATTGCGGAGAAATGCATAGGATTATTTAACTATAGCCACTGTCCAGTATATCCGTCTTTTGAAAAGTAAACCAATATTAATGGTGACCAACGGTCTTTGTCTATGAAATAGCGTTTGTGCAAAAAGAAATTCTTCTTTGTGTGTATCGAGCCAGTCGGAATAAGAACCAGATTGCCAGTATACAAATATTTCCTTACAGTTCCATGTAATGCAGGCCTAACAACATTGCATATCTGGCCCGTGAAGTGATCTGTCCGGCATTATCAGCACATGTGTTTCCCTTTTGGTGATTTATACGGTCACATGAAAGGTGGCAATGCAGGGCCTGTGTTGTTTTGTGGTGAAAACTGGAGGCCTCGCTTCTCTTCGCATGTCCTTTCAGCCTCCCTTAGATCAATGCTTAGTTATTCATGACAGCCAGCTACAGGAAGGTGTTTGAAGGCTATTTTCAAGAGTGGCCGCCCTCACAAAAGAAGAAGCCACTTTGATTTTTAGCTACAACACTCCCAATAATCAAAACGGGTGAATTGGACAGCAGCTCTAAAAACATGACTTATCTGCATTTTCCACCGCACCTCTGCACATATGAATATCGGGTGTTTACCTAAAATGCTATCATTGATGTGAAAAATGTAGCTATGCTTGATGCAACTAATAGCATTTGACACCAAATAGACATAAGTATAATGAATTAGTTTTCCATGGTTAATAATGAGTTATGGATTATTCAATAACCCTGGAACGTTGACCACAATCCATAGCTGCATACCGGCTGGCTTTTAATCCGTAATAGAGCGCAAAGTCCATCTACAAAGTGGCACTTTGGTTTTCAAATCATTCTGGTCAAATCATCTTCCATCAACTTCTTCATGACTTATTTTCCCAAACATCAACATATATTCTACAAACCAATCACATTGAAATATTGGATTGATGATTCACAATTTTCAGTACTCTGTACAGTAATAAAATGTACAGAGTGCCAAACTATTAAAGTTACATGTCAATTAAAATTAAAATGATCTCCGTCACCTTTTTCTCTTGCAATTATCCCCTCACAAATGCCCTTTACACCCATACCATGGACAAACAAACATCCACACCAATACTCATAATATCTCAAAGAATTGATCATAAGGGATTGGTCCATCCTCACGTATTTGTTGTATATATTCACATATAAAGAGAGATAACAAGCCAGTTTGTGTTGGCCCAAGAAGCAATGTGAGCATTGTACACACACACACACACACACTCACAAACACACACGCCCGCACGCATGCACGAACACACACACACACACACACACGCACATGCACACACACACACACACACACACACACACACACACACACACACACACACACACACACACACACACACACACACACACACACACACACACACACACACACACACACACACACACACACACACACACACACACACACACACACACACACACACACACACACACACACACACACACACACACACACACACACTTACATGGAAAGTTACATGAGGACTTGTATGTGAAATCACTTACAGAATATCAAGTATGGTGCAGGCTATACATTTAATTGCTAAAAACAGCTGGTTGATCTGAACACCTTAATCCATAATCCAGGTTAGCGATGTCTTGCTGTTCGGCGGTCTTGTGTCTTCCAAAAAGCAAGATATGCCATTTTTATTTATGAAAAGGACATTTAACAACATTTAATGACATCAAAGTAGGAGGGAGCTAAAAATAAACATTTGCAGTTCAATAAAATACAAACTGAGCACCAAAGCGATGTTGAGGGATTGTATTTAGCAGACGTATTTTGTGCCTTTATCCCTTTACAGGGTGCCCCTCTGAATGGCCAATGGCCGTACCATCTCCAGCCCCCCCCGGCCCCCACCCAGTCTATTAATATCCTGGAGACTCAATGACCTGCGGACCTGCGACGTGAGAGCTGGCAGACGACAACAGTAATAAGAAGAACCATCTCTTATTGACTCACACCCCAATCAGGCCAGTCTGCTGCCTGGCCTTCTAGCAACCGTAACCAGGAGAAACGGATGCAACCACAAGAAGACTCCATGTTCAGACCTCAGATGATAAACTAAGCTTGATTATTATTGCATTTTTTTTTACATTGTGGTTTAGCTATTATCTCCACAGTGTGAGATCATAGCTCATTCAGCTGGAACTGGCGAAAGTAGAGGCTTGGCTGAGATATACAGATCCTTTGTGTTGGTCTGTTCTGCAACGCTTGTATGAAATGTGTGTCAAAATTCAAGAAAGGAGTGTATTCGCTGTCGAACTGGGCAGTTGTACAAGAGATCTGGAGAATGACCCTTAAGTGAGACCCGATGTGTGCAAAGGTAAGACTCATTTTATACAGTGCTGCAATGAGAAGGTGTTGCTTTATTCCATGTTTAACTGAAGGTTTATCATAACTTAGTCACTATTCATTTCAGAAATAAAAATATATATCATCTATTCACAGATCAACTGAAAGTTCATTATAATTGAGCTCCTTTTAGTAAAAAAATAAAAACATTTTGGTTAGTTTTCTCCAAACAAGTGTTTTATTAGAAGTAGAATAATTGATAAAACATTAGCTTTGCTTGCAATTTCTTTAGAATTTATCAAACTAAATCCTATTTTATAAACTAAATCCTATTTTATAAACTAAATCTTTATTTATTTTATTGAAACGGTTGCTTCAAAGTTTTCTTAACCTTTCTTTCAGGTTGTTTGCACAAAGATGCATATTAGTCATCAGTGCATCATTACTTAGTCGTGTTTTTTACCGCTTTTCTCTGGGATTATCAAACTCACCACTGAGACTCATTAATTGTGTTATGGATGAAAGTTAACGTAACACTAACTAAAGTTATGCCGAGGAAAAACATGGAAACTGAATCAAAAGTGTCTGGCTTCCCGCTGTTCCGATATTACCGGTTTCTTTTCCATCTGAATGAGAAGTTGACGCCTTCCTGCTCTCCCTATGTGTCTCCCCAGGTTTGAGCCAGCCCAGCGATGAGATAAGCCCAGACTTTGCATCTCGCCATCCTGCGCAGGATGACTGCTGTGTGTCCGGCCGAGAGCAGGCCAGATGGGTCCGCCGCCGCCACCGCCGCAGCAGCGGCGGCATCAGGGACATTGGGGACACCAGGTGCAGGATCGGCTGGCTCAGGGGCAGCGGAGCCCACCAAGGGGGGCCTCAGCTCGGCCTCGGGCCGCACTGGGACCCTGGAGTCCATCAGCGGGTCCGCCGGGTGCTCGGTGGGCGGGAGCGGCGGCGTCCCGAGACCCACCCGCTGGAGCCGGCAGGACAGCTCGGACATCAACACGGACGACGAGGGAGCCACCCTGCGGCGGCTGACCCCCCTAGAGAGACTCAACCTGGACATGTGCCAGGATGAGAGGTAGGGAGGGGGGGGGGGGGGGGGGGGGGGGCGCGGCCGTGAGCCAACCTCCAGGGTCATAAATGATCATTGGATGTTTATAGTTTTATTGGTCTGCACAAATTACAGTGTGGTTTATTATTGGTCTAAGATGATTATTTTGTGATTTATTGCTAAATGAATTGATAGGATTTTGCGGGAGCTCACTGTGGGCAGGAGAATCGGCTTCTACAAGGTGCGAGGGGAGATCGGCTCGGGAAACTTTTCCCATGTGAAGCTGGGAATTCACTCCCTCACAAAAGGTACGGCTGATTCTCTGTAAACACATTTGTAGGAAACAAAAGTACTGGTTTGTAATGATATACAATGGGTCATACAATAGGTTCTACAAATAGATCAGATATTCATTTTATGATCTACACTCACCTTGTTGAATTATTACAATTCATTGTATTATCAATTTGTATTAAAATCCCTATATCTCCTAAATCTTAGATACAAGCTTAGCCTATCACATTTAGTATTTCTTTCCATCACAGGGGTACAGTTCTAACAAGTGTGTCCCCATTTAGCAGCACTTAGAAAAGACAGAACTGGTCTAGCCAAGTGGCTAAATCAGCCCCGAGACTGACAGAACACAGGTTTCTGTTGAACAGATGGATTGATTAGAGATCTCCAGTTTCCTTGGCAACGTCTAAATTGCTGAAAGCCTCATCAAAAGGGTCTGCATTTGCTTGTTTCACGTGTGTGTGTGTGTGTTTGTGTGTGTCCTTGTGTGTGGTTGTGTGTGTGTGTGTGTGTGTGTGTGTGTGTGTGTGTGTGTGTGTGTTGTGTGTGTGTGTGTGTGTGTGTGTGTGTGTGTGTGTGTGTGTGTGTGTGTGTGTGTGTGTGTGTGTGTGTGCGTGTGTCCTTGTGTGTGTGTTTGTCTGAGAGTGTAAGAGAGTTTTAATGCATTTGGATACCAATACAATATGTGTTTTGATACATTCAGGAGCCAGTCAGTGAGAGCTGTGGTCCAGCCAAAGGAATGCTAATACCAGTCTAAATAATTAAATATATCAACACCATTTGTTGTGCATAAGATCGCATGTATTGGGTGACTGAGGCCCTCCATTTATTTTCTTCAATATAAATCATTAAATATATGTATCAGCTGTTTCAACTTGATATGTCAGTTTGCTTTGACAAATACTGATTCAATTCAACATTAATGTATAATTGGGTTCCAATGTCAAGTTGTTATCCAGGTAACAAAAAATAGTCTGTAATTCCATTCTTTATTTAGCCACAGTCCTCTCATTTATTACAGTTCCACACAATGCTCAAGCTCAAATACTATGCTTGTATTATGGCTAAAATCCAATAATTCGTCTTTGGTGAACATGCCGAAAACAATTTAAATTGAGTAAAGTAAACAGGAAAGTATACAATATACAGTATACAGGAGGCATGACCTTATCCTAAAAGTACAGGAGTTTAAATAGACATCACACAAGTGTCAACTATTCCATGTTCAAAAAGTAGCGTTTTCTCTTCTTTCTTCTGAATTTTTAATTTCTTTCGATGGATTTTCATGCCTTCTAATTGCTCCCCAGGAATGAAGTAAAATGGTCTACTGGTCCTACATGTTATGTCTGTGATGACTAATCTCTCAACTTTTTTATTTCACTAGATAAAGTGGCTATTAAAATCCTGGACAAGACAAAGCTGGATCAGAAAACCCAGAGGCTTCTCTCCAGGGAGATCTCCAGCATGGAGAAACTGCACCATCCCAACATCATACGTCTATACGAGGTGAGTCCCACAGGCACTGCTGGAAGTGGCCCTGTATAATATCGCTGCCAAGTTTCCACTGCAACCCCGCCCTGAGCCAGGTCATTTTGTTGCTCTCATTCATGGTTCTCATGGTTGACTTGAAGTACTTGGACTTGAATTTCCACCTGTGGTTAAGGAAAATACTAATGGGGTGTAATAGGGTAGCCATGAAAAGATACATTAATTATATAACATGATGAGAAGAAAAACGATTTCCTAATGAAATAAATTCATAAAGGAAATTCCCCTCGTAAAATAGAATTAAAGAACACACCCTATACAACACATGAGTAGTATCACCCTTCTCTCTCACCCACCCTTACTCTAACTTTCTTCTTTCTCTTTGTCTGTTTGTCTTGCACAGACAGAGCATGGACACCAATCTTAAGAGCATATGAAAATAGCCTGATCTGATCTCAAGGGCTTCCCTAATGACCCCTGCCTCCTCTCCTTCGGATGTTCTGGTCATTAAAGGTTCTCCTCCTTCCGTCTCCAGGTGGTGGAGACGTTGTCACGGTTACACCTGGTCATGGAGTATGCCGGGGGAGGGGAGCTCTACACCAAAATCACAATGGAAGGGAAACTTTCTGACATTGACAGCAAAATCGTCTTCTCCCAGATCCTCTCGGCTGTCAAGCACATGGTACGCAGCTATTTAACAATATAACACTTAATAATAAATTATGTGATATATTAAAAAACAATAAAACATTTGTTAACAAATATTTGACACTTAAAATGACTAACTTCCCGTATAGAGTTTCTCTACTGTATCTTAGATGTAAGAGCCTATTTTTTAATATATTTTTAAATGTAACATTTGCATTATGTAGTGGTTCCTTCCAGGCTTATTCCACACTAGGGACAAAGTCGTTGGGCAACCAAGCACATATACTCTCATTGCCCTCTTCGCTTCACAGCACGACAACAACATAATCCACCGAGATCTGAAGGCAGAGAACGTCTTCTACACTTGCAGCACGTGTGTCAAAGTGGGAGACTTCGGCTTCAGCACGTTCAGCTCCCGCGACGAGACCCTCAACACGTTCTGCGGCTCGCCACCGTACGCGGCCCCCGAGCTCTTCCGCGACGAGCACTACCTGGGGGTCTTCGTGGACATCTGGGCCCTGGGGGTGATGCTGTTCTTCATGGTGACGGGCACCATGCCCTTCAGGGCCGACACAGTGGCCAAGCTGAAGCGCTGCATCCTGGAGGGGGCCTACACGCTGCCCACTTGGGTGCCCGAGCCCTGCCAGCGGCTGGTCCGGGGCGTCCTCCAGCCGCAGCCCTGCGAGCGCTGCGGAGTGGAGCAGATGATGGGCTGCGAGTGGCTGCTCCCGGTGGACTTCCCACGCGCCATGGAGCCCTTCAAGCTTGACCCGTCCTATCTGGCCGAGTGCGCCGGGCCCTCGGAGCTGGAGGAGGAGGAGGCGGAGGTGCGGGGCGCTCTGGAGGCGCTGGGCATCACCTCGGAGCACATCCTGAACAACCAGGGCAAGGACTGCAGGAGCTCCTATCACGGGGGCCTACAGGATCCTCCTGCACCGGGCGCACAAGCGCCGCGCCCTGGACAGCATGCCCGTGGTCACACACGTGGCGGAGCCCAGCGCCAGCGCAAAAAAGGAACGCCTCAAGGTCTACCGAGGCTTGAGGCACACCTCGAAACTGTGTGTGATTCTGTGACGAACAGCTCTGCCTTTCACCTCGAGGTGTAAGGGAAATGTCTCAGATAATGATGGGTATTTATTGTCAGGGAGTAGGTTGCATTGATTGTGTTGGGGTTTCTTACGGGTGTAACTAAGTGCTTTTAGCTGAGGATTAGCCTGAGATCTGGTGGCTACAGCCAATCAGAGTCAAGCTTTAATCTACTATTGTATGAAATTAGTCCCTGAGAGAGGGTTTGTACAGTTGGATCCTTACAGTCAGTTTTTTTTGTGGGGATCTGCAACTGTACTGTAAAAAAACGACAATGTTAATTGTTTTGTTTTTTTCAAAATTAAGTTAGTTTGTGTTGGACCCTTCTGATATAACACATTAGTGGTCATGAAAATGACATAGACAGCCTTGATTCAGTCCTATAATCGATTATGCTATGACACCAGGAAAGCCTATAAAATACCGGTTTGTGGTTCTTTGGGATCAATCTAAACTCTATTATATGCAGGGTTGATAATTGATTGTGAAGCAAAGACGCGGCCACTCTGTTTAAAAATGAGTAATTGCACTGTTAATAGATACCCTTCTTTTTCTATAGATCTGGTTTGAAGTCACAAAGGTTGGTTTATATTCGTGTTTAAAGCATGGCATGAAATGGATTAAGTGCATTGTTTGAACAAATCTAGTTTAATCTATCTCTATGAGATATTCGCCGTAGATTTGTTACGTGTCCAAGGTATTCAATACTCGTCTCTGGAAAACTTGAATAAATCATTGGATATTATCAAACTTTAATTATGTTATCTACTATTGACAGATAGTTGGATTAAGACATTTAGGGGGGATTTTTGTTATTGAAATCATGTGATAATGGTCTCATTGTGTGATGCCATATTTTAAACTCATGTTAAATAAATTATATTCTAATATTAAGTGGATTTAGTGGAATATCTGCCTTAAAGTGCCATCGGATTGAAATGTCAATGAAAACTCCTGCCGCTGTGTAAATCACATTGTCATATAGTTAAACAAAACTCTCACTTCTATGACGCGCGATCAATCTGATGCAATCGTTTTGTCAAACAAATCATAGATTAGACACAGAAGAGATAGGCAGCTGATATGACAGCCAAATGGATATCACGGTTAACTCAAGACTCAAATTTATAGGTTTTGCATATATGCATTCACGCATGCAAAGTCTGTCTTCTGCAAAATCTTCCTCCTGTAGGCCTACATATTATGTACAGGATATCAACATTAAAGCAAAGAACTACATTTCCCAGAAGGCTTTCATTTCCGCCCGCATTCGAGCTGCCTTTACAAGATTACGTCATTTTTGTCTTGTTGGAAGGGGATTTCACCCGGAAGAGGCTCGGCCCGAGACTACGGCGGAACCCACTCAGAGACCTGTCAGAAAAGAAAAAAATAATCTTAACGTTCAGGCACACGCACACGCATGCTATTTCTCCAAAGGTTATTAAAAGGTAAGGACATACTCAATTTGATTTCTCCGTTTTGGTGTTGGAAAGCAACATTCACGCCCTCTTAACAATTCTAGAGATTCATGCTTGCGGATTTTAGCATAAAGCTAGTATTTGCTGGAATTGTGCAGTAAATATTTGAACAATAAAAGTCCGTTCAGCTTTAAAAGCCTGTCATTCGTTGTATTAATTGGTGTGCGATCTACAATTTGCTCAAAAATTGTCCCTCGGCAAATTACTCATTGTGCTAGCAAGGCCACTGTGGAAATACCCAACAGACGAGGTGCACACGCTGTTCATTTCATACATATTCGATATATTGTTCGATTGAGATCGAAAACTGTCGTTTGGATTTGTTATTTTGTCATCCACACATTTTGTTTTGGCTTTAATATCGTTGATGTCCACCGAAGTCATTTGTGGGCGTGCCCTGCCAATCTTGAGACGATCATGAAATAGGCTATGATGCAACCTCAGGATGTTTACATGCCTGCTCAGTAGACGTGTCAATAGGATTTCCTCATTTCTCTTAAAACTGACAAAGCATAACCACAATAAGTTTACAAATAAAATAAAAACTGCTCACACTGAAATAAAGGCTATAGGCTTACTGAGGTCAGTGTTTTGTAATAGAGATGATATTTTCTTGATTAACTTCCACTAAACATAACCATTTTTAAAGTCATGCTTCTTCATTATCTCTGCTTGCAAATTTGAATTCAGAGACGATGAGGTGCAAAATAAATCCAATTTCAACCACTATAACAAACCACACCAAACCAACTACCAATTTTCACTACATGTGTGCTGTACGTTCCAGTATTCCCAACATGTCTGCAAGCGCGGACCTCCAAGATATAGACGGAGCCGAGCTGCTCGGGCTCCTCTTCCAAGATGACGACGGCGTCACTGGCCCTTTCTTCCCCGATGGGAAAGAACTAATCGAAGACTGGCTCTCTGTGCAGGAGGTAAGCCCTAACCATAGCGTTGAGGCCTAACTGCAATAAAGAAAAACAGTGCAGGATTTTCTGCAAGTATAGAGGATTGAGGTCAACGTCAACCTTTTGTAAATCAGTTTCCCCACTCCCTTCCGTCTCAGATGCTGACAGACATGGATACTGAGGATTTCCTTTCCAGCCTGCTGGAGGGAAACAACCCCATGCCCACTACTCTCGGCCCCTCCCACTCCCCCCAGGGAAGTGACAGTGGCATCTCTGACGACAGCAGCACTGTCGGTGGTGGCAACGGGATGGGAAACCACCTTCTGACATGCCCCAGCCCACAGGACAGCGACGGAGATCCCGTGCCCAGTCCCAGTTACTCCCAGCCCAGCCCTGTGTACTCTGACAGCACCCTGCCACCTCCAGAGAACCGGGTGGAGAACCCAGAGTCCCTGATGGTGCACACGGATCACTGCTACTCCCTGGCTCAAGGCAGCGAGGGGGACCTGGATGCCCTGCAGAGCGTGAGGGCAGAGAAGCCAGACATGGATGTTTTCATTGATTTGGGTGTGTACCACGTCACTGAGGATGGATACTTCCTCCGCCATTTTTTTTATCTTACATGGCTGCTGCAGCAAGTTACAGATTCTGCATCACACTCACATTCCACTTATTCTACTTGTTCTAAGTGTCTCTAAAGTACTTTATTTTTTTAACTTACATTTCTGAGGTTATACACAGTTCCACATTAGTTTGGGGAAGTTTAAAGCAGCATTAATTTAATTTGTAGTGGTCCTAGCACCTAGGGTTTAACTGGACCTTTATGCACTTATACACATCTGGTAAACAAGCTCAGCCCATGACACCTACATTTACATTTAGGGCATTTAGCAGACACTTGTATCCAAAGCGACTTACATTTCCAAAAAGTACATTTTCATAAGAAAGTGAAAGAATAAATTGCTGTGGTTGTCAGTAAGGATGTTCATAGGACACTTGCTGCATCCTTCAATATCCTTATTCCACGGTATTTGTTCTATTATGTACAGCTCAGCAAAAAAAAAGAGTTCACCACTGTTTGAATTCCAAAAAATGTAGCATATAGCAACAAGCTTTATTATTTGCCTTTGGTTTAGGAGACTAGTTTGATCTACGAGTGTAGCTGATGGACAAAGTAAACAATAACTAACATTCAGCATCCTACCCAAAAAGTTTAAAGACAATAGGAGTTCCTGGTGGCTGAAGTGAAGTGTTTTACATAATTTGTTATATGTTTGTATTTCAAAAGCTTTCTGTTAGAAAGATGGACAAAAGAGGTAAATATTTTTCTGAATGCTTCTTTGTTTTTTCAGATGACTTTGAGGGAGAGGCTATGGACCAGGACTTGACAGATGAACTGCCGTACACCCTGTCCATGGAGGACTCACCCCTTGATTCAACAGGGTTTGACCAGGACGACGAGGTTAGTTACACTCACTCAACACCATTTAACATGAACATTTCATTGCCCTTTTATTTGACCGTTGCTGTTCTTATCTTAATCCGAATCTTAACAAAAATGATGCATTGTGCATCCCTTTGTCTCAAACCTCTTTGTTTAAACCAACTGATACATGGCCATGAGATAATGTAGGATTTTAGTGCCACCTAGTGGCCACTAGAAGTGTTAGAAGTGAGTCTATGGAATAGTAAAATATGAATATACAGTGGGGCAAAAAAGTATTTAGTCAGCCACCAATTGTGCAAGTTCTCCCACTTAAAAAGACAAGAGAGGCCTGTAATTTTCATCATAGGTAAACCTCAGCTAAAAAAAATCCAGAAAATCACATTGTCTGATTTTTTAAGAATTTATTTGCAAATTATGGTGGAAAATAAGTATTTGGTCACCTACAAACCAGCAAGATTTCTGGCTGTCACAGACCTGTAACTTCTTCTTTAAGAGGCTCCTCTGTCCTCCACTCGTTACCTGTATTAATGGCACCTGTTTGAACTCCTTATCAGTATAAAAGACACCTGTCCACAACCTCAAACAGTCACACTCCAAACTCCACTATGGCCAAGACCAAAGAGCTGTCAAAGGACACCAGAAACATAATTGTAGACCTGCACCAGGCTGGGAAGTCTGAATCTCCAATAGGTAAGCAGCTTGGTGTGAAGAAATCAACAATCAACTTGTATAATCACATACAAGACCACTGATAATCTCCCTTGATCTGGGGCTCCGTGCAAGATCTCACCCTGTGGGGTCAAAATGATCACAAGAACGGTGAACAAAAAAAACCCAGAACCACACGGGGGACCTAGTGAATGACCTCCAGAGAGCTGGGACCAAAGTAACAAAGGCTACCATCACTAACACACTACGCCGCCAGGGACTCAAATCCTGCAGTGCCAGACGTGTCCCCCTGCTAAAGCCAGTGCATGTCCGGGCCCGTTTGAAGTTTGCTAGAGAGCATTTGGATGATCCAGAACAGGATTGGGAGAATGTCATATGGTCAGATGAAACCAAAATATAACTTTTTGGTAAAAACTCAACTCGTCGTGTTTGGAGGAGAAAGAATGCTGAGTTGCATCCAAAGAACACCATACCTACAGTGAAGCATGGGGGTGGAAACATCCCTGCTTTGGGGCTGTTTTTCTGCCAAGGGACCAGGACGTCTGATCCGTGTGACGGAAAGAATGAATGGTATGTATCATGAGATTTTGAGTGAAAACCTCCTTCCATCACCAAGGGCACTGAAGATTAAACGTGGCTAGTTCTTTCAGCATGACAATGACCCCAAACACACCGCCCGGGCAACGAAGGAGTGGCTTCGTACGAAGCATTTCAAGGTCCTGAAGTGGCCTAGCCAGTCTCCAGATCTCAACCCCATAGAAAATCTTTGGAGGGAGTTGAAAGTCTGTGTTGCCCAGCGAAGGCCCAAAAACATCACTGCTGTAGAGGAGATCTGCATGGAGGAATGGGCCAAAATAGCAGCAGCAGTGTGTGAAAACCTTGTAAAGACTTACAGAAAACGTTTGACCTCTGTCATTGCCAACAAAGGGCAGGTAACAAAGTATTGAGATGACCTTTTGTTATTGACCAAATACTTATTTTCCACCATAATTTGCAAATAAATTCTTTAAAAATGTCATTCATTTTGTCTCTCATAGCTGAGGTATACCTATGATGAAAATTACAGGCCTCTCATCTTTTTAAGTGGGAGAACTTGCACAATTGGTGGCTGACTAAATACTTTTTTGCCCCACTGTAAGTTGAATGCTGTTATTACTATTCAAATATGTTTTCTTTTATTTTGTATACATTTGTGGGCTAAAGCAAGCAAATCTTGGTCTTCTTTCCTTGGCCAACCGCCTGATTAACAATAAAGTTTTCACGCACTTAAAAAACTATTTACATCAACCCATGCGTATTTGCAGCATTTTCCTGAGTTTTACATTCGAATTCAAGTGTAAAATAGTGTAAATAATGGCTGAGCATTCTTTAATGCATGCATATTCTGGAGTTAATTTTTGATGTTTTCCTGTTCAATAATTGTTGCGACACAACTGCACACCTTCATATTATCAAAAGCATCCTGTATTCACGTACCACAGTGCAATAATAAACATGGGCTCGCGGCTAATTCTATTAACACTGTCGAGAGGCGCCGTTAATATAAAATATGTTTGACCCTAATATTATTATATAGATAAGGAAAGTTTATTAGTAGAAGGACCTCAAGTGGACGGAACGTTTACCAACCACATGCTGATGGTGGCATTAGTAATGAATAAGCCAGTGTAAACACTGTAAAGGCACATAGTAAATATTAATAATTGTCTAAATTTGAGCATTCAGAAAGTGAGTATTATTTGAATATTAAAAGTAATAAATATAAGGAATGAAATTACAATGGGATTGCAGAGGAAGATTGACAGCTCTGGTGGACACTGCGTGTCCTGCTTTATGTTTATACTGTTTTCTGTTTCCCCTAGTTTCAGTTCAAGGACATTGTGCTCACTGAAGAGGAGAAACGGCTGTTGGCAAAAGAGGGGGCGACCATTCCCTCACATATGCCTCTCACAAAGGTAATCAACTCGGCTCCTCAATACAGATTATCAGTCGTTGCTACCCTAAGATACTTAAGCTACTTTAAGATGATTCAGGTGGGGAAAGCACTTTGTTCTTCTTAAAAGAACAACATTAGCTATTGGCACGAATTAAAATGGGTCTATAATTCTGGTTTTACTTCTCTTCTGCTCACCATAACAATGCAGTTAGTATCTCCATAGCCCAGTAGTGAAACGTGTGTGTGTGTGTGTGTGTGTGTGTGTGTGTGTGTGTGTGTGTGTGTGTGTGTGTGTGTGTGTGTGTGTGTGTGTGTGTGTGTGTGTGTGTGTGTGTGTGTGTGTGTGTGTGTGTGTGTGTGTGTGTGTGTGTGTGTGTGTGTGTGTCTCAGGCAGAGGAAAGGACTTTGAAGAGGGTGAGGAGGAAGATACGTAACAAGCAGTCTGCTCAGGAGAGCCGCAAGAAGAAGAAGGTTTACGTTGACGGCCTTGAGAACAGGTAAAGAGGTGTTCTGTCCAGCCGGATCGCTCGGGTGTGGCCTTATCACTGGCAGTTAGGGGGTTGGGTTTCTAACAGTATCAGACAATGCTAAGCAACGATGAGAGGCTTTGGAAAACTAGGAAATACAAAATGGCAGTTATTCAATCAGATAAAATAATGAGAACTCTTGTTCTCATTACTATCATTTGAAAAAAACCAACGTAAGATTAAAAATGTAAAAACAAACCATCGTGCAAGGTCGATTCTTTGCATCTAGAATTGAAAGAACTAAACAATGTCTGTTAGAGAAGAAAATGACGTGTTGACTGACTGTTCTGTCTTTGCCTAACGACAGGGTGGCCGTCTGCACGGCACACAATCTGGAGCTCCAGAAGAAGGTCCACCTGCTGCAGAAACAAAACATGTAAGAGGCCCACCCATCTGTCCTTGACCCAGTCGTTACCTGGTGACCCCTCCATTGCCAACAGTGAACCTCACCTTTTGCTCCTGATGGCAGATCGCTGATAGAGCAACTGAAGAAGCTGCAGGGCATCATGAAGCTGTCCACCATGAAGACCAGCACCACCAGCACATGTATAATGGTAAGGGAGGGGGGAATAAAGCATGGGTGGGGATATCAATACCGCTAATGAATATATACATTTATTAACATAGGTTATTTAACGTGGACTTTCTCCTGCGTTTCTCCTGTAAAAAAAACAACAACACTTCAGACAGTAGCTTTCAAATTTAGTTATATATTTTTCGCAAATAAATTAAAGTATCTTTTTTTGTTTTGATTTGTCCTTCGGACATAGTTAACAAAAAAAGAAAGCATCAACGCCGAAAAGCTACAGATAAATCAATTATTTTGACCAAAAGAGATGGCTACTGCACACATTTATTGCTGCACGCTTTGATTTTGGAGTTCTGGATTTTGTTAAGGAGATTTCCCACCAACTTGTTGGTCTTATCTCTTGTTTCTCATGCTCCTCAGGTATTTGTGCTCTCCTTCTGCCTCATCATCTTTCCCTCTGTCAATCCGTTCGGTGGCCGCACAGGACAGAAAGAGCTTTACACACCCTCCTCTGGTAAGAGTATTATTTTTCTTTATGTGTAATACTATGTAACATAGGATGTAGTGTCAGACAGTCAAATAGTCAATAATCTTAAGACTTAGGGCGAGTCCCAATACACCCCCTAGCCCTACTTTTTAACCCTATCCCTAAATTGCGCGCGTTCCCGCGAGGGTAGTGGTGTCCCAATTGCTCTTTGCATGTAGGGGTAGTGGACATAACGAGGGGGAGGGGGTATGAATCTAGCCCATCAGAGCGAGGGATTTCAGATGCTGACTCGTTGAGGGAGGGCCAGAGAAAATTTCCCAGAATGCTTTGCGTCACCATTTGCATACCATAGCAAACAACAATGGCGGCCCCCGGACGTAACGTAACGTAACATAACTATGTAGTCGCTTACGTGCCCGAACGTAAACGATGCAGTGACGTAGCAAGTGGTGTCCCAATCCCTAGGGAAGATTACAAGCCCTACCCCTTGTGGCTTCATTTCGAGGGTGAAGTGGTAGTGGATGAATTCTAGTGGTAGTGGATGAGGGCTAGTGGTTGTGAGTAGGGTGAACATTGGGATTGGGCCTTAGACTTGGCTTTATTGATCCTTTTGGGATGACTCCCTCAAGGAATTAAATTAAATTAATCTGTTGTCCTCGAAGAGGAAACATAATTTAAACACAGATCATAGACGCAGTACACAAGACGTGACCACCCACAGGAAGACACCGAACACTAGACACACCAGAGTTCTGGGGTTGATTCAATTTTAAACTAGGTAGTTGGATTATTGCATGCAAGGATGGCAGAATGGGAAGGGACTAAATCTTTGCAGGAAAAGGGCCCCATAGTCTCCTACTGTAACTGTGAGCTGACCTGTCTCCTCTCTACCCTCCTCTCCCCGTCGCTGCTCCTCCTGCAGTCATGTCCAGGACCCTGCGCTCCCTGCCGGCCGACGTCGCCGACCCCGCCAGCTACGAGGTGGAGCAGGACGAGGAGGAGTCGCAGCTCCTCCTCGTGCCGGCAGCGGAGGTGGATAACGTCAAGGCCATCTTCGCCGGCGGTCAGAAGAACCACACGCCCGACTACCAGCGGGTGGAGCGCTCCGAGTCGGAGACAGGCGTCAACAGCAACTCCTCCGCCGACTTCCCGGAGAACGCCCAGTCGGCCGTGGACTCCACGGCTGGCGCCGGCGGGGCTGGCGGTGGAACGGGGGGCTTAGCGGACGGATCGGTCGACGGGGCGGTGGCGTCCGCCGGTGCGTACGACGTGGCGGGGTCCAAGGAGGGCTGGATGGAGCGGAACCCCACCACGGTGATACTGCAGCAGCACCGGTCGGATGAGATGTGAGGGTGGAGGACGCCAGTGTGGAATAAACCCTGATGTTGGCTGTCTTGGTGGGGGGAGGGGGGGGGGGATGGGGGCAAATAGGCCAGTGTATGGTAGGCTAAGGGGTTAACATTATTCTAAGCTTCTCTCTCTCCCTGTTTTCTGCCCTCCACGGCGCCTTGTTGGTCGATAGTACTACTGTTCATCCGCAAGCACTTTGTTCCGATTTCTGATTCCCAGTAATGTAAGGGGGCCATGAGAATCAATGTATTAGCCATTCTTAAGTTCTCGATAAGGAGTAGGCCATTGCAGAGATTGTATTCAGGGTCTGTGTGCTTTTATCTTAAAATTACATTCGGGAAAATTGAGTAGCACGTTACTCTAAAGGGAAGTGATTGCAGTGAGTGAGGGTGTGTTCTAAAGTCATCATCTCTAAGGTGACATTTGACTCACTTGCAGGGCTGTTACTAGTAAATGTGTGCTGCGCCCATTCTAAAGAATTTAAGCCAATCATCGTATTGTTTGCACAGTTGGAACAAGTCATTAGGATATAGGCAGCCTTATTCTCATGATGCTTGATTAGAGCGGTTTCACCACCGCTGTACTGCTTTAGCCATTGCAGGACATTTGGCCATTTAGTAAATAGTGTACATTGTTTCTCTGAGCTTCCCTTGTAACAAGGGATTTCATGCGTATGTGTATGTGTATATATTTTTATGTTTAGCTTATTTTATGTTCGAAAGTAGGTCGAATAATGAAGTGTGTTTTTAGAAATAAACAAAACAAACTGAAGTACTCCGGGCCATTGTTACCTGATGGTTTTATAACTTTTAAGAACCGCTATGGATATACGATGGATGTTGGCACAAAATAAAGGGGTTGAATATATCTTCCCTGTTAACACTGTCAACGTGGTGATTGCATACTCAGAAATGTAATGACCTGTTTTTTCAGTGATGCATTTTTGTATTTTTTATTTTTATTTTTATTTTTACCCAACATTGATCAATGGAATCTTAATATATTTTAAAAGTTTTTTACAGTACTGTAAGTTTATAATCTTAATGTTAATCATGTTAAACCAAGGCACTGATATTTGTCACTGTCCATATATATGGGTTGTATATAAGGTTGAATGAGTGTAGTCATTTCATACATAGGAACTCTTTCTGTATGTAAAATACATGTCACTGAATATGTACGATAATAATAATAAATCATTTTATACATCAGGATTATTTTCATCATTCATTATTTCAGGGGTATAATAGCATACATCTGTTGCAGCTAGAGGGGTAGGCTACATGCTTTCACACCTGAAACATAAGCTGCTTGTCAACACATTTCCTCCTATAGGCTTCATACGTTTATTACTTACTGCCTCCCATAGTTTCAAGATTGTTTCATTATATCTCAATTGCTTATCTCACAATATCTCGAAAACCAAATATCCATAATCTACGATTTGTCTGTTTTTGTAGGATGTTTCATTGCACTGTTTTGTCATACGCTTCTTAATACACATACACATACATAATACACATGGTTTCTAGTGTATTGCTTGTTTATTTGTGTACATGGATGCGATTCCAGCTTATACAATATGCCTATGCCTTATATGGTATATAGTTGGTTTATTGTTAAATACAAATATCCATGAGTCATTGTGAGTCATGATCACGCCTCAATAATGATGAGTCAAGATCATGCGCCGCTGCGATTTATTCTCCTTGTTGTTTAGGCCGGTAAGAGCTAGTCACTCTCCATGCTCACCGCCAGGTGGCAGAGCAGGCTCAATTGTAAAGCCCAACTCTGTCATCAATAATCACTGCTACGGATACACTACTGATAGAAGATACGGGCGTCACCGCAGCTCTTACTAGCGCTATCGTCCTTCAAATCTAATAACAACCGACTGCACTCATCTATTGATTTCATTTTTTTTAAACGTTTCTCATCTAAATGCTTTCAAATTAGGCTACTTCTAAAATACGGCAGCTGCTATTCACATATCTGAAAACGTTAATGTATTTGCAGTAAAAAAATAATAATAACAACACCTGTTTTACAAACATGCAACCCCGATTAGAGTTACTATTTGGCCGGAGCCCGACACGTGCCGCCGTCCAGGAGGGTCGCATCTGTCTAGCATCTGCCGTAACTCCACTATGGATTGGGGCGATAAGAACACACACACACACACACACACACACACACACACACACACACACACACACACACACACACACACACACACACACACACACACACACACACACACACACACACACACACACACACACACACACACACACACACACACACACACACAATCCACCTATCCATGAAAGAACCAGGAGCAGGTGGGGCGCCAGAGCCTATTATTTTAACACAGGGTCGCCGTTGTCCTAGCAATGGATTGCCACGCGCCCATGAAAGACTGGCAATTATGATCCCTTCTATTCGGTGGCGTTTGCCGTTTACCCATGTCACAAGAGGTTGTTGTTGTTTTTTTACTAGCAGAGTATTGTCTCAGAGTAAATTAGGCATGCTACCTGCCGAACTAGGCTATTAAAAGCATCATGCTACTAAAATAAATAGACATTGACTGCAGGAGGTGGCATCAGCACAACACGTTTGGGACGATCTGGAATTTGTAATGAGTAGGCCTATCTTGCACCTAAATAGGCTTAAACTGTAACAATCTAAATAAATGATGAGTTAAAATAGTTTGACAGGGGTTACACCAATTATTTCCCCCCGTTTTGATATGCGATGGTGGTTTAATTCGTCCCTTGTTTTTTATTTGTCCTATGGCACTGCACAGTTGCTGCATAACAATTATGCAACCCACAACATTCAAAACAAGCAGGTCTTCAAGAGCAAACTGAATTCGACTATTCCCAGTAATCTCACTCATTTGAGTGGACAGTTTCACCGGTAATGCAACACTCACTCGATAGATACCAGAATCTCTTAAAGGGGGCTGAGGGTGTTTTCTACTTAGTTGTGTGATGTTCAAAAGGAAAGGGGGAATTCTTCATTACAGAACTAATCCCGCCCCACGTGGGGTTGTCAACAATCGTAACAGCCCAGGGACTTTGCTTTCGTCATCCTGGCTGCTCTCTGCCAATGGTAGACGCGGGGAGTGGAAAACCCCGCCTCTTGCCGAGAAACTACGCTGCCCTGCTATAAAGCCAACTGATAGTCGCTTTCAGAGCACACTCAGAGCAAGATCGTTTTCGTAGACCGTTGTGACCTTTTTTCTAACCGTTGCAAAACCCGATCGTATTTGGATTACAATCATGACACTGGAAGAGGTACGCGGACAAGAGACCACCATGGAAATAGTTGACAGGTAAATACTACATTTACTAATACGTTATTCTAATGAACAGCCTAACATGCATTTTCTGAATTGTGTAGTTCAATAATGTTTTCATGACTTTAACGAACTGCATTTTTCTTGTCAGGGTGCAAAGTGCAGGCACATCTTTGGAAGACCTGCTGGTAGCTGCAAAGAAGCAGGATTACCTGACCGTTGGCGTCTACGAATCCGCAAAAATTATGAATGTGTAAGTAGCCTACAACTATTTGATCGTAATTGCTAGTGATTTTAATCATGATTTTAATTTATTTTTTGCTCTTGCTACATAGATGAAGCTATTCTAACCGGGTTATTTTTTATTGGTTTTAACAGTGACCCAGACAGCGTGGCATTCTGTGTTCTTGCCACCGATGAGGAGTACGAATGCGACATCGCTCTCCAGATCCACTTCACGCTCATCCAGGCATTCTGCTTCGACAACGACATCAACGTGGTGCGCGTCAACGATATTGAGCGCCTCGCGGATCTCGTGGGCACTGACGCCACCGGCGAGCCCAAGGACGCGCATTGCATTCTTGTCACGGTACGTCCTGTGTTCCATTGAGCCGTTGCGCCATCCGTTTCTGCTGTTGAGTTGTACTTGCCTGCGCGTGCTTGTCTTTAAGCCCGATGCCTAACCATGTGATTTCTCTTTCTCTTCATGCAGAGCCCCAGTGCAAACCCATGGAAAGACCCTTCCCTGGACAAGCTCAGCCACTTCTGTGAAGAGAGACGCAGCATGTACGACTGGGTGCCCACCATCACCCTCCCAGAGCGCTGAAGAACCGAGACATCGCCCGCTTCACACGATGAAGAGGAAGATGACAAAGATGAGAACGTAAAGGATCTGAGTCTCGCCTATTGGGAGGGTTCACAATTGCTTGTGCCAACCCCCACCCTTGCTTGGATTAGAAAGCTGTGGCTCTCTATAGCACCCTGCTGCACCCAGTGCATTGTGGGTCGGCGCGTTCGGTTTGGATTTACCCATGGGAGGATGGGTGTGAAGTTCTGGGGAGTCACCAAACGTGGACTTGGGTCAGGTGTGATGCCGCCCAGGACTTCAGGAGCTGTTGGACACTGAGGAGGGGCCGATGGGCTGCGCCTGTAGATCAAGCAGAAGGAGAAGGTGAAACCGATGGGGGTCTGACGTGTCCCAACACCTCAAGGGGGGACGACGCTCGGAACAGAGCCGCTGACGGAAGGAGGATGTCCGAAATGGACAGTAGGAAGTAAAGGATCTTTATTGGAACTGTGCCTGTAGACGACAGTACGATGACATGTTGGTTGCACCTCCAAAGGAGGTGCCCCGAAGATGAAAGTGTGGACTTTTATTTCTTTTTTAAAAAAACATTGCATCAATCGCAAAGCAATTTTGCAATGACAAGGAACTTTTATGCGCGTGCCTGCAAATCATGATTTGAGTTGCTGTTCCTGTCTCTGGACTTGACAAGCACCATCTTTTCTTGGACTATGATTTCAATTTTCGATATTATGCAAACTCAATGATTTCATGCCACATAATTGTATACATTATTGTTATAATTTCTAAATAAACACTTGTAAAAGTTAATTTCACTGTTGTCAGAACACTTTATTTGCACTGTGCACTTGCCAGGGGGCTGTTTGTTTACAAGAAGCAGGGGTGTTATCCGAGAAAACCAAAACCAGGAAACGCTTTCTTGAATGTCTGCACCTTCACTGAGCCTGCGTGGCGTCAACGCTTCAACAGGAAGCCTTACAGAGCAGAGAGTAGGAGGAGGTGGAAGGTTGACCATGTGGGTGTAAGATAGTGAGTATGCAGGCCCAGGATATAGAAAGAAACAGGGCCGGTTTATCGGCAGTGGAGTGACCAAAAAGTGAGCCGTGACGTCTGCTCTTTCTTTCCAAGCATTGACCTTTTTGCAACTCATACACCAGCTGCCTTATGTGACAGCTTGAAGAATTGCCAGAGCCAGGGTCGGGTGGTAGAGACTGTATGGGCTCTAGCCAGAGAGAGAAAGAGAGAGAGAGAGAGCGAGAGAGAGAGAGAGAGCCCTCCTTTGTTTTGAGTGCACAGCTTCTGCAGTGTCAGTGTGGGGCTAGTGGGCTCTGCGTTGATGCGGGGGTGTTTAGGGGGTGGTTGTAGTTCAGTGCATCCAAGTGGAAAAGGGAGTTTGTGTTCGCTTCGGATATAATGGCCGACTTTCACACAGCTCCAGAGTGCTAAGCGTAGTTTATAAGCTGATATAACTTATTTTGTTTGAGGAAATAATGATTGGTTTTGCGTGCTTGATATCAATGTCTACACGTTATATGTTCAGCTGAAGAAATGTGCACAAATCTTATTTTGCACGCTTTGGACAGAGAAACCGATGCAAGCAACAAAGAAATCAAGCTGTTCCTTTCAAAAGCACATCACAAACACAAGCACTTGTGCAAAATTTTGAATATTTTTTATAGGAATTCATCATGGGGATTTTGGTGTGATGAGAAACAAATTGTTTCCATGTTGATTAAGAAGAAACAACCCACTCAGCAATGGCTAAGGCTCTTCACAGCAAACCGCTGGTGTCACACACACACACACACACACACACACACACACACACACACACACACACACACACACACACACACACACACACACACACACACACACACACACACACACACACACACACACACACACACACACACACACACACACACACACACACACACACACACAACCTTATAACTATGCAGCAGATCATTTCTTTCTCAGAATATCCCATGATCACAGGAACTCTTGGTATCTAGGGACTTCCCTTTTCAAGTACTTGTATGAAAAGAGATACAGATAGTTCAATTCCTTAAATGCATACTATAGGATCATGACATGATGGTATTGAAGGCTTGATTAAGTATTTTTGGGGAGGTACTCATTCCCATTATCAAAAAACCGAAAGTATCTGCTCAAAAGTAATCTATCTGCACAAAAGTAATCTGTCTTTCAATCTTCAACTTGAGTTGTTTGAATACTAGCCATTGAAAAAATCCTTTTAACAAACAAAGTAACCAAAAGAGAAACAACCTTCGCCCTAGGGCATAGTTATGCTTAGTGTCTGATTCAACAATACATTTGCATAACCTCTCAATTGCCCTGAAGCCACTCAATGCATTGATCCTGTCAGCAGAACTCCTAACATGTTCCATGTATTGACCAATGACAACACTCTAGTTAGAAGGACATTAACAACAGCCTTAGAAAGACAGAGCTCTGCAGTTAGTGATACCACTGATTACCAGTGAAAGCCGATATGCTGATTAATTAATAAAAGATGATGTCGGCCAGTTTAAGAGGTGCGAATGAAACTGTTGATGGAGTCAAAAGTATTATATTTATCTTTTGAGTACTGTTGAGCAAAGGTCTCATGGGAAAGTTTCAGAATTCTCATAGTATCATAGTAGGCATAGTATCAGCTGGCATAGGATTTGTGAATTGATTAATGATGTCACCTACGAGAATACAAGTCAATAGCAGCCCGGTTTCATTTTGGACCATGTGGAATCTTAACCACAACAGCAATTGTCACAATATTGAACCACCTTGACCAACATCGCAGTCATGCTAAGGTTAAAGCTCTTATACAGAGTTTAAATCTTACATACTTGCGGTTGATTTGTTGATGGTGTGCCTAAGGTAAACAAAATCACAACCGCACTCTATCAGGAAGTCTTTGTTTTGGTTTTCATCCTTGACACAAATAGGTGAGATTATAAACAGAGCTGTAAATCTCTCAATAGTAATACAATATTTTCGAAGGCCAAATATGAACTTGATTATTCATCAAAGTAGAAACACAATAAGATATGCTCAAATGCATAGTTCCAATCAATTTGAATGGGCATCATTGATTTTCCTTCTCCTACTTTTCCTTGGGCACGTTGTGCTACCGCTGCTTCCTTGCCCACAGAGCACATACAGTATATACCACCAGCACTGTACAGCTGAGGACAGGCATGACTGCTGCTGTTGGGACTGTCCTTAGTTTAACTTAGCTCGTGGTCTCCTCCCTGCACTGCCTGCTGGCTCCCTGTGCCAAAGCCTGCAGCTACATCCCAAAACCCAGACACAACCCCTGTCTGCACAAGCTCTCAGACAGAGACAGAGACAGAGTCCCGGAAAAAAGAGAGACACAAAGAAGGAGGTGAGGCAGGGACTGATAGAGAGAGAGAGAGAGAGAGAGAGAGAGAGAGAGAGAGAGAGAGAGAGAGAGAGAGAGAGAGAGAGAGAGAGAGAGAGAGAGAGAGAGACTTAATTGTTCAGTTATCTAACTGAAGCAGCACAACTTGTCCATTCCATTCAAATGTATTAACAAATTATTAATATAGCAGTAAGTTGATAGTAATAGAAAGTTTATTGACCCTAGCTAACTTACTTTGAATCTCTCAAGAGATTGAATGACATATACTGTAGATAGATAGATAGACAGATAGACAGATAGATAGATAGATAGACAGATAGATAGATAGATAGATAGATAGATAGATAGATAGATAGATAGATAGATAGATAGATAGATAGATAGATAGATAGATAGATAGATAGATAGATAAGATAGATAGATAGATAGATAGATAGATAGATAGATAGATACAGATAGATAGATACAATGACAGACAGGTAAATAGATAGATTATAGATAGATAGATAGATAGATAGATAGATAGATAGATAGATAGATAGATAGATAGATAGATAGATAGATAAAATAGATAGATAGATAGATAGATAGATAGATAGATAGATAGATAGATAGATAGATAGATAGATAGATAGATAGATAGATAGATAGATAGATAGATAGATAGATAGATAGATAGATAGATAGATAGATAGATAGATAGATAGATAGATAGATAGATAGATAAATGCACAAGTTGGGGATTTTGTCAGTGCTTTTGGAACTAACTAACTGAAAAGGGTTAATGGTATCAGTGATGGGACCAAAGTACAATCCTGGCCTTCCCAGAGCCATTACTGCTATGGGGAACTGTTGTTCTCTCACTCTCTATTCCCCAGTACTCCACACTTACCGTAAGC